>OY992890.1:31531354-31563854 GCA_963921405.1 Cepaea hortensis
TATACAAAACTTTTACGATGAAGTTGAAATGGCAATAGCCCAAATTGGATCACAAGAAATAAAAATAATACTGGGGGATTTTAATGCAAAAGTAGGAAGGGGAAAAATAGAGGATATAGTGGGGAATTACGGTTTAGGTACAAGAAATGAAAGAGGAGAGAAACTAATAGAATGGGCAAATATTAATGATATGATAATTGGAAACACATGGTTTAAACACCATACAAGACGACTATACACATGGAAAAGCCCTGATATGAAAATACGCAACCAAATTGACTACATACTTATTAATAAAAGATTTAGAAATGCATCTAATTAATGTAAAGACAATGCCTGGTGCTGACGGTAACAGTGATCATGTACCACTATGTGGACAAATAAAAGTAAGATTAAAGAGAGGGGAAAAATGGTTAAAAACTTGAGACTTAATAAAGAGGTTCTGAAAGTAGATAAAGAAATTCAAGAACAATACAGAGTGACTGTGAAAAATAGGTACAATGCAATAGCTAAAATACAGAGTATAGATGAACAATGGGAAATGTTAAGGGACTCCATTCATCAAACTAGCAAAGAAATATTAACGGAGAGAAGCCAAAAAGCTAAGAAAAAATTGATGAATGAAGAAATCTTAAGGTTGATGGACAAAAGGAAACAGAATAAAAATGACAAACAAGAGTATGCTAAGATAAATAAAGAAATAAGAGATAAATGTGTGAAGGCAAAAGAAAGTTGGTTAAATGAGCAATGCAGAAAAATTTAATTAAATTCCATTAAAGATCAAAAATGTATGTACAGACAAATCAGCGAGCTCACAGGAAGAAAAATAAGAATAAATACAGGGTGTTTGAAATCAAAAACAGGACAGACTTTATTGGAGGAAGGTGCTATAATGAAGAGGTGAAATGAGTATATAAGAGAATTATATAATGGAGAAAGGGAAGAATTAACAGAAGAAAGTAACTTAGAAGGCCCACCTATTCTAAAAGAAGAAGTCGCTGATGCTATGAAACATATGAAGAAAGGAAAAACAGCTGGGCCAGATGAAATCACAATAGAAGAATTAGAAGTGTTGGGAGAATTTGGAGTAGATATATTAACCAAAATGTTGAATGATATTTACAGTAGTGGATATTTACCCAGTGATATGCTGAAATCTGTATTTATAGCTATACCAAAAAGACCAGGAGCAATTGATTGTGAAGATTTTCGTACAATTAACCTCATAAACCATGTCACTAAGCTTCTACTCAGAATTATAATGAGAAGAACAAGAAAGAAAATAAAAATGGAAATTAGTGAAGAACAGTATGGTTTTATGGAAGGAAAGGGTACAAACAATGCAATATATATATTACGAACACTAATAGAAAGATCAATAGAGAAACAAAGAGACATATATTTATGCTTCATAGATTATACTAAGGCATTTGATAAAGTAAAACATGATGAGCTGATTAAAATGTTGGAAGATATCAACATTGATGGGAAAGATTTAAGAATAATAAAGAATATATACTGGAACCAAGTAGCAGCAATTAAAATGGGAAATAAAGAGGGTAGTTACGAACAGATAAAGCTAGGAGTACGACAGGGGTGTGTCTTGTCACCCGATCTCTTCTCCCTGTATAGCGAAGTAATAATGAGAGAGATCAAAGAGAAGCCAGGAATACTAATCGGAGGATATAATGTAAACAATATACGCTATGCAGATGACACAGTATTGGTAGCGGATAATGCAACAGACCTACAACAATTGTTGGACAGTGTAGTAACAGAGAGTGCACAGAAAGGACTGTCCTTGAATATCAAGAAAACAGTAACAATGGTGATATCAAAGAAAATGGGGACGCCAAAATGTGACATAGAAATAGAAGGGGAAATTCTCAACCAAGTGGATAATTTTAAATACCTAGGGGCATTTATAACATCAGATGGAAGATGTACAAAAGAGATTAAGAGCAGAATAGGGCAGGCAAAGACAGCATTTCAGAAAATGAAGAGTATCTTATGCAATAAGTCGCTATCAATGAATGTGGGAAAGAGAGTACTAAAATGCTATATAGAACCAGTTTTGCTGTATGGCAGCGAATCTTGGAATGTAAATGAACAAATTAGGAAGAACTTAGAAGCAACAGAGATGTGGTTTTTAAGACGAATGTTGCGAATTCCTTGGACTGCCAGAGTAACTAACAACGATTGCCTGAAAGAGGCTAATGAAACTAGAACACTATATACAACAATAAGAAAGAGACAAACATCTTTCTTTGGTCATGTGATGAGAAGAGAGGCATTGGAGAACATCGTGACAACTGTAAAGATTGAGGGGAAGAGAGGCAGAGGCAGACCAAGAGAAATGATGCTGGACGGACTGAGACGGTGGCATGGAGGAATATCATCAGCAGAGTTGATCCAGAACACCAAAGACCGAGATCTGTGGAGAGCCATGAACGCCTACGCCAGCCGGCACGGCACTTGATGATGATGATTGTTGTTGATTCCAGTTAACGAGCTAGTGAAGTTTGTAGGTCTGAACACGTTATCATGGCACAGCAGACACGGATCTACATCGCAGCAACACTGTCGACTATCGTGAGCATCCTCACAAGAACATTCAAAATTGGGAAACAATGGGAAAACATGGAAAATATGGAAATTGGTGATGAATATATGGTATACTTCGTGTAACGTAAAAATAATATAGTGGTCCAGTCCAGTAAGATAATTCCTGGGATTGACATAAACATGATGAAATAAGCAGTGCATATTAAATTCAATTGGCATTAAAAATGCTAATATGAAAGATGAGGATACAGAAAAAAAATATGGCATAATGATATGCTTGCGCTCATATCTCTCTCTCTCTCTCTCTCTCTCTCTCTCTCTCTCTCTCTCTCTCTCTCTCTCTCTCTCTCTCTCTCTCTCTCTCTCTCTATTACTTTTCTTTCACGCACACTGACACACTAACCCTCTCATTGTCTCATTCTTTCCCTCTCTCCCACTCACTATTTCTCTCTCTCTCATGCTTATACGCACTCGCTCTCACATTCGACATCACACACACACACACACACACACACACACACACCCAGTCACATATTCCCTCTCACTCAATCTCTCACTCACCCTCCCACTTACATTCATTCTCTCTCTCTCTCTCTCTCTCTCTCTCTCTCTCTCTCGTTCACCCTCTAAATCACACTAAATCACTCTCTTATTCGCACACACAGACAAGCAAACAGACACACACACTGACTCACTCTCACTCATTCACTTTCTCATGCACTCTCTCACTCACCCCCCCCCCTCTCTCTCTCTCTCTCTCTCTCTCTCTCTCTCTCTCTCTCTTACACACTCACTCTCTCTCACACTCACTCACACGCGCACATACACGCATACTCACAAATTCTCTCTCACTCACTCACACTCCCTTACTCGCTCACTCACTGACTCTCTAACTCACACTCACTCACGTTCTCACTCTATCACACAGACAGGCAGACACACAACACACCCACTCTCTCAGATTCACTCATCCTCTCACTCAATCTCTCACAAATACGTCCACACACACTCACTCACTTTTACACTCACTCAGGCACACGCGCATGCATACTCTCTCACTCTCTCTGTCTCATACTAATTCTTCCACTCACACTCTTTCTCACTCACTCTCTCACCCACTCTCTCGCTCACACACATACAGTGAAGAATGATAGTGAAAAAATGATACCAGTAAGTGACTTATGGAGGCATATAGTCGGTATGAAGTAAGTATTGAAAGAGTGTTCGGTTGAATGTGTAGGGACTCATTGGAATTTTCAGATCTGGTGGAAGGCTATTCCACAGGTGAGCACCAGAATATGCGAAACAAGTTTTGTATAAGTCCAATCTAGGCTTAGGAAGCTGTAATAAATTTAAGCGCTTACTGTTCATTGCATTAGATTGAATTAACGGTAGAAGATACTCTGGTGTATTTTCAGATATAATTTTATTCACTAATTTGGCTTTGTTAAAAAGGAAGCGCCTTCGAAGTGGTAGAAGTCTTAGATGGCTGGATAATTTATTACTTTCAACGTGCTTTATGCTAGAAACTAGACGTATAGCGCGGTTGTGAAGCGAACACAATCGTTTCATATTAGATTTAGGGCAACCATCCCAGACTGTAGAACAATAATCGAGAGGTGATTGGATATAGGATGCATAGAATATTTTTCGTGTGCTTTCATCCAAAAAGTGCTGAATTTTAGTTGATAGATAGATAGATAGATAGATAGATAGATATATAGATAGATAGATAGACAGAGAGAGAGAGAGAGAGAGAGAGAGAGAGAGAGAGAGAGAGAGAGAGAGAGAGAGAGAGAGAGAGAGAGAGAGAGAGAGAGAAAGAAACAGACAGAAATACAGAACACAGATAAGCAGGCAGGCAGGCAGACATAGACAGACAGACATACAGACAGACAGATAGACAGACAGACTGGCAGGCAGATATATAGATAGATAGACATATAGACAGACAGACAGACAGACAGGCAGACAGACAGACAGACAGACAGATAGATAGATAGATAGATATATAGATAGATAGATAGGTAGATAGATAGATAGATAGATAGATAGATAGATAGATAGATAGATAGATAGATAGATAGATGGATAGATAGATGGGTGGGTAGGTGGATAGATGGATGGATGGATGTATGGGTTGATGTATGGATTGATGTATGGATGGATAGATAGAAAAAGACAGACAGACAGACAGACAGACAGACAGACAGACAGACAGACAGACAAATAGATAGATAGATAGATAGATAGATAGATAGATAGATAGATAGATAGATAGATAGATAGATAGATAGATAGATAGAGAGACAGATAGACAGACAGACAGACAGACAGACAGACAGACCGACAGATCGACAGATAGATAGATAAATAGATAGATAGATAGATAGATAGATAGATAGATAGATAGATGGATAGATAGATAGATAGATAGATAGATAGATAGATAGATAGATAGATAGATAGATAGATAGATAGATAGATAGATAGATAGATAGATAGATAGATAGATAGATAGATAGATAGATAGATAGATAGATAGATAGGACTGACTAACTAACTGACTGGTGACATTATGTGCTATGATATCTCACAATGTATAGTCAGATCCCATCTCCGTTTCGGTCAAGCTACTTTCATAACTTATTCTCATCTTAGACTCCTCTTCTTCCAGTGTTTCTTCGCTGATTACCTGTTGTGTAATGCGGATTGTGTACAGTATCTACTGAGGTGCCATGTGTGTTTGACGCACATACAACAACAACAACAACAACACATACACACAGGTCACACACACACATATCAACGTCACACAGACACAGAACAATCGGATAAACAGACAAAGTGGCATGACTGTCGCATAAAGATACATCACCGTCGGATAATCAAAAACACATCGGCATCGGAATGAAAGTCACATCATCGTCACACAAACAGACACATCATCATCATACAAATAGACACACCATCGTCAGACAAATATACACATCATCATCGTACAAATAGACACATCATCGCCACACAAACAGACACATCATCATCTCACAAACAGACACATCATCGTCGTACAAATAGTCACATCATTGTCACACAAACAGACACATCATCATCGTACAAATAGACACATCATCGTCGTACAAATAGTCACATCATTGTCACACAAACAGACACATCATCGTCTCACAAACAGACACATCATCGCCACACAAACAGACACATCATTGTCGTACAAATAGTCACATCATTGTCACACAAACAGACACATCATCGCCAACAAACAGACACATCATCGCCACACAAACAGACACATCATCGTCGTACAAATAGTCACATCATTGTCACACAAACAGACACATTATCACCAACAAATAGACACATCATCGCCAACAAACAGACACATCATCGCCAACAAACAGACACATCATCGCCAACAAACAGACACATCATCGCCAAACAAACAGACACATCATCGTCGTATACATAGCCACATCATTGTCACACAAACAGACACATCACCGCCAGACAAACAGACACATCATCATTACACAAATAGACTCATTGTCATCATACAAATATACACATCATCGTTACAAAATTAGACATATCACCGTCACACAAATAGACACACCATCGTTTAACAATTAGACACCTTGTTGTCACACAAATAGACACATCGTTGCACAAATAGCCACATCATCGTCATACAAACATGAACTATCAAAATTACCCGGAATACATTGATAAACACATTAGCACCAAACCTAACACCCACACCAATAAAACAGGAAGTTGAAACATGCGGAAAATTATAGCATTGATTTGCTGATCCGGTAGCTTCTGCAGCTTGCCTTGATCCAGAGGTGTTGGTGTTACCTTTCCTCTGGAGTAAACTGTGCAGATCGAGAGAGGGATCATGCTGCATGGGCAACACGAGCGATTTACAAATTCAACCAGGAGGTATAACATTCGCTACCGCCATAGGTTGTAGTTATTATGGCTTGTTAGAAGCACAATGTAACAAACTATCCTCTTTCCAGGAGGCTAGGTGCCAGTGAGGGATGGGGAAGGTCTGTCACGACAATTACGAAACAAGTGGAACCAAGGCAAAATGAGAGGAAAGTAAGAAGACAGCGAGGGAAGCGCGCAGACAGAAGTTGGAACCTAAAGTTCTTAAGGAAAACGGAGTGGATAAAAATACGTCTAAGGTGTGGGTACAGAAGTGATAAAATTAACAGGGAACAATTAATTTATTCTGCGCCAAACAGAAAAGTAGGTTTGGAAAAACATGGTGCACAATCAATGATCAAGTATTGTAATGTAAATTTCCATTCACTGAGCTTTAAAATTGCGGACGACACGACGAAACAAAACAAATAAAACGATAACTCTAGTATGGCGATATATCGTCCGTCTGTCCAAATGGAAGTTCACATCTGGCGATAAATTATCCTTTCGTACCGAATCAGTTAAGATTTACAGCTGGCAAAGAAAATTCGGGAGAAGAGTGAGACAGGGGGAATGAGTGTGACCAGACCCCCACAACGAACAACAACAAGGAAACTCGACCATGTGTCTACAATTGAGAAGAGCAACAAGAAGACAACTCGACCATGTGCCAACAATGAAGAAGAGCAACAAGAAGACAACTCGACCATGTGCCAACAATGAAGAAGAGCAACAAGAAGATAACTCGACCATGTGCCAACAAATGAAGAAGAGCAACAAGAAGACAACTCGACCATGTGCCAACAAATGAAGAAGAGCAACAAGAAGACAACTCGACCATGTGCCAACAATGAAGAAGAGCAACAAGAAGACAACTCGACCATGTGCCAACAATGAAGAAGAGCAACAAGAAGACAACTCGACCATGTGCCAACAAAGAAGAAGAGCAACAAGAAGACAACTCGACCATGTGCCAACAAATGAAGAAGAGCAACAAGAAGACAACTCGACCATGTGCCAACAATGAAGAAGAACTACAACAAGACAACTTGACCATGTGCCAACAATGAAGAAAAAACAACAAGAAAACTCGACCATGTGCCAACAATGAAGAAGAACTACAACAAGACAACTCGACCATGTGCCAACAATGGAGAAGAACAACAACAAGACAACTCGACCATGTGTCTACAATTGAGAAGAGCAACAACAAGACAACTCGACCATGTGTCTACAATTGAGAAGCGCAACAACAAGACAACTCGACCATGTGCCAACAAATGAAGAAGAGCAACAAGAAGACAACTCGACCATGTGCCAACAATGAAGAAGAGCAACAAGAAGACAACTCGACCATGTGCCAACAATGAAGAAGAGCAACAACAAGACAACTCGACCATGTGTCTACAATTGAGAAGAGCAACAACAAGACAACTCGACCATGTGCCAACAAATGAAGAAGAGCAACAACAAGACAACTCGACCATGTGCCAACAATGAAGAAGAGCAACAAGAAGACAACTCGACCATGTGCCAACAATGAAGAAGAGCAACAAGAAGACAACTCGACCATGTGCCAACAATGAAGAAGAGCGACAAGAAGACAACTCGACCATGTGCCAACAATGAAGAAGAGCAACAAGAAGACAACTCGACCATGTGCCAACAATGAAGAAGAGCAACAACAAGACAACTCGACCATGTGCCAACAAATGAAGAAGAGCAACAAGAAGACAACTCGACCATGTGCCAACAATGAAGAAGAGCAACAAGAAGACAACTCGACCATGTGCCAACAATGAAGAAGAGCAACAAGAAGACAACTCGACCATGTGCCAACAAATGAAGAAGAGCAACAAGAAGACAACTCGACCATGTGCCAAGAAATGAAGAAGAGCAACAAGAAGACAACTCGACCATGTGCCAACAATGAAGAAGAGCAACAAGAAGACAACTCGACCATGTGTCTACAATTGAGAAGAGCAACAACAAGACAACTCGACCATGTGTCTACAATTGAGAAGAGCAACAACAAGACAACTCGACCATGTGCCAACAAATGAAGAAGAGCAACAAGAAGACAACTCGACCATGTGCCAACAATGAAGAAGAGCAACAAGAAGACAACTCGACCATGTGCCAACAATGAAGAAGAGCAACAAGAAGACAACTCGACCATGTGCCAACAATGAAGAAGAGCAACAAGAAGACAACTCGACCATGTGCCAACAATGAAGAAGAGCAACAAGAAGACAACTCGACCATGTGCCAACAAAGAAGAAGAGCAACAAGAAGACAACTCGACCATGTGCCAACAAATGAAGAAGAGCAACAAGAAGACAACTCGACCATGTGCCAACAATGAAGAAGAACTACAACAAGACAACTTGACCATGTGCCAACAATGAAGAAAAAACAACAAGAAAACTCGACCATGTGCCAACAATGAAGAAGAACTACAACAAGACAACTCGACCATGTGCCAACAATGGAGAAGAACAACAACAAGACAACTCGACCATGTGTCTACAATTGAGAAGAGCAACAAGAAGACAACTCGACCATGTGCCAACAATGAAGAAGAGCAACAAGAAGACAACTCGACCATGTGCCAACAATGAAGAAGAGCAACAAGAAGACAACTCGACCATGTGCCAACAATGAAGAAGAGCAACAAGAAGACAACTCGACCATGTGCCAACAAATGAAGAAGAGCAACAAGAAGACAACTCGACCATGTGCCAACAAATGAAGAAGAGCAACAAGAAGACAACTCGACCATGTGTCTACAATTGAGAAGAGCAACAACAAGACAACTCGACCATGTGCCAACAAATGAAGAAGAGCAACAAGAAGACAACTCGACCATGTGCCAACAATGAAGAAGAGCAACAAGATGACAACTCGACCATGTGCCAACAATGAAGAAGAGCAACAAGAAGACAACTCGACCATGTGCCAACAATGAAGAAGAGCAACAAGAAGACAACTCGACCATGTGCCAACAATGAAGAAGAGCAACAAGAAGACAACTCGACCATGTGCCAACAATGAAGAAGAGCAACAAGAAGACAACTCGACCATGTGCCAACAAATGAAGAAGAGCAACAAGAATGTCACGAATTGGCCGCCTTAACATCCCAGAATATTTTTCTCGGTCTCCAAATTTGAGAGACCAAACTGAGAAAGAATGAATTAATCACGCTACTCCACGGCTATCTAGTCGTGAGGTAAGATTATTCACAAAAAGCCTCTAGCCATGACGTAAGCTTGCAGATGGCAAGTAAAATGGGATACTTGAGACGGACACAACTAGATAATTTAAATTAGTCTACCCCTTAGAAAACTGCTGACCCAGACGGGCTATGACACCACACAGACGCATTGGCACCTTCTTGCCCAGGTAGACCCAGACTGAATCAACAATGAACTGGGCCAGTGAGTGAAATAAAACCACCCAGGCGTGAACAACATTGACACAGGGAGAGATAATGGCCCCAGGCGGGAAACAAGCCCCGTCCACTCGGACTGGGAGACTCTGCAAGGTGTGAAATCACTGATAAGACTTAGTGGGCTAATAATTGTCAGACCCACAGGTGTGATGGCCAATTGCAGTGATGAGTGCAATTACCGTCCGGTGGAGATAAGAAGAATTTATGACGGGAATGCCAAGGAGGTAATACTGTCTGCTTGACTCAGCTTAAATAAGGGTCCCTAGCCTGTTTTAGGTTAGATTAAGTTTGACTTCAGAACAGGTGAGAAGAGAGAGTAAATGTAGATTTCTTAGTAACTAAGTATTTTAGGTGTATGTACTGAATTCCAGTCTATATCTGATCTAGGTTATTGCAAGAACTATCATTGTCATAGATTACTTGAGTGTTCTTTCTAAGTTCTGCGTTCAATATCATATTGCTTTAAAGTGTTATTCTTCTGAGAAATAGAGCCTTATGTGAGACAGATCTTGTCTGGGTAGACTTTTAGGTGTCTTGGTAGATGCTTGTCATTTCTTTGTACACTATCCTAGTTGCTTTTTTGGTGTGTGCATTTGTTGTACAGAATATAGTCGACTGACTATTTCTTTAATTCTTACAACAGCAGTAACTAACTAGTGCATTATGCTATGATGTTAAAGTATCATAATATGTCTAGTTTAATCAATATGTTTATGTGTATTGGATGTTTGATAAATTGATTTGTCATATGCAAACCTACCAATATGAAGTGTTATGCTATTGTGTGCGCATTGGCACACTAACCATCGATTGCATTTGTAGCAGAGGTGTAATGGTACAGACATTACCCACAAGTGTTATGGGGTATATGGTGCTAAACCTTTTTCATCGTATGGTGGAGGGTAGTTCACGGAAGTCTGGCACAGCTACTGGTCCCGGCTTGTAAGCCCGGATGATCAGGCATTATTATAATACCATTACCGACCCTGTGAGCTGCTAAACTAACTTTGGACGGAGCGGCTGTACGACACAGAATTTCTGTATTAGCGACATGGACATGGGGCGGCAGAAATGTAATCATTACAGGCGTGTGAGACAATTGAAAAGCCCGTCCCAGACTAAAGACAGTAGGGAGAAGGAGGATGGTGAACACAGTAGAGCTGGAAGATAAACTTGGCCAGACTGGTCATTGTATATGTTTGTGTTATGATATGTTTTAATTAGGATTGCGCTGATGTAGAACTGATATAACACATTCTCGACTTTCTTTCAAGCTCTCACAAGGAGACCTATGTTATAGATCTCAAGACTAGAGACTACTGACTAGGAGTGTCAGGACTGACAGGATCGTTAGAATACCGGCAAGCTGTTCTGTTGTGTGTGTCTACTGGAGAGTGGGGATCTGGACCACAGATCCAGATAGATGGAGTAACAAGTAAAGTTACGTAATGTTTGTCATCAATATCAATATGTATATGATTTCATCATCCTCATATTGACAATCATCCTATGTCTATTGTTATGATTAGCAAATAAATGTTGTAGTATTGTAACTCATAGTTCTGTCGTTATATTTTAATTCCAATTGTGCATACGTGTTGTGTGTGTACATTGGTGGGGGTTCACTTACACACCAAGGAAAGGAGCAGTCAGGGAGAAAACCTGTACTGAGATAGTCGTCTATACTAATATATTTAGACTTAAAACATCTATCTTAAGCTAACCTTCTCTTTCCTATACCTTGGCGAATATTCAGCTCAGTTCATTTCAATTTTGTAACGAGCCACTTAGAGCTGTACGTTGGATATTCAGGGCTTAATCTGTAGTTCAGCCATATAGATTTTGTCCCTAGTCAGTTTCTGACTATTTAGGGTTGCTCGCCAGTGAATAAATACTTTCATCTAGCTGGTGGGGCACCCCGACTTATGACAAAGAAGACAACTCGACCATGTGCCAACAAATGAAGAAGAGCAACAAGAAGACAACTCGACCATGTGCCAACAATGAAGAAGAGCAACAAGAAGACAACTCGACCATGTGTCTACAATTGAGAAGAGCAACAACAAGACAACTCGACCATGTGTCTACAATTGAGAAGAGCAACAACAAGACAACTCGACCATGTGCCAACAAATGAAGAAGAGCAACAAGAAGACAACTCGACCATGTGCCAACAATGAATAAGAGCAACAAGAAGACAACTCGACCATGTGCCAACAATGAAGAAGAGCAACAAGAAGACAACTCGACCATGTGCCAACAATGAAGAAGAGCAACAAGAAGACAACTCGACCATGTGCCAACAATGAAGAAGAGCAACAAGAAGACAACTCGACCATGTGCCAACAAAGAAGAAGAGCAACAAGAAGACAACTCGACCATGTGCCAACAAATGAAGAAGAGCAACAAGAAGACAACTCGACCATGTGCCAACAATGAAGAAGAACTACAACAAGACAACTTGACCATGTGCCAACAATGAAGAAAAAACAACAAGAAAACTCGACCATGTGCCAACAATGAAGAAGAACTACAACAAGACAACTCGACCATGTGCCAACAATGGAGAAGAACAACAACAAGACAACTCGACCATGTGTCTACAATTGAGAAGAGCAACAAGAAGACAACTCGACCATGTGCCAACAATGAAGAAGAGCAACAAGAAGACAACTCGACCATGTGCCAACAATGAAGAAGAGCAACAAGAAGACAACTCGACCATGTGCCAACAATGAAGAAGAGCAACAAGAAGACAACTCGACCATGTGCCAACAAAGAAGAAGAGCAACAAGAAGACAACTCGACCATGTGCCAACAAATGAAGAAGAGCAACAAGAAGACAACTCGACCATGTGCCAACAATGAAGAAGAACTACAACAAGACAACTTGACCATGTGCCAACAATGAAGAAAAAACAACAAGACAACTCGACCATGTGCCAACAATGAAGAAGAACTACAACAAGACAACTCGACCATGTGCCAACAATGGAGAAGAACAACAACAAGACAACTCGACCATGTGCCAACAATGAAGAAGAACTACAACAAGACAACTCGACCATGTGCCAACAATGAAGAAGAACAACAACAAGACAACTCGACCATGTGCCAACAATGAAGAAGAACTACAACAAGACAACTCGACCATGTGCCAACAATGAAGAAGAGCAACAAGAAGACAACTCGACCATGTGCCAACAATGAAGAAGAGCAACAAGAAGACAACTCGACCATGTGCCAACAAAGAAGAAGAGCAACAAGAAGACAACTCGACCATGTGCCAACAAATGAAGAAGAGCAACAAGAAGACAACTCGACCATGTGCCAACAATGAAGAAGAACTACAACAAGACAACTTGACCATGTGCCAACAATGAAGAAAAAACAACAAGACAACTCGACCATGTGCCAACAATGAAGAAGAACTACAACAAGACAACTCGACCATGTGCCAACAATGAAGAAGAACAACAACAAGACAACTCGACCATGTGCCAACAATGGAGAAGAACAACAACAAGAAACGTCGACCATGTGCCACCATGGGAGAAGACGCTGCAGTGACTTCGCAACGGCAAAATAACTTTGATCTACGTGAAACAAAATTATTAAATAGAATTAAACAAAACATGTAGTACTTATAAAAAGGCCACAGCAATGAAACAAGGACGATTTTTTACAGTGTGATCTCATAGTACAACAAGCAATGATGTACAGACCAAGTGGAAGCAGAAGAAGAAGAGTCCGACCACGTAAACGATGGACAAAGGGAATAACAGAGTCCATGGGAATATCGGTACATGAAATCCATAAAAAGGCACTCTCCTGCTGTTTATACTTACCTCGACACCGCAAGAATCAATGGGAACAAGATGAGATAAGATAATGATGAGATCTTCTTCTTCTTCTTCTTCTTCTTCTTCTTCTTCTTCTTCTTCTTCTTCTTCTTCTTCTTCTTCTTCTTCTTCTTCTTCTTCTTCTTCTTTCGTTCGCCTGAAATATGTCTATAACTGCAATGTTGTCTCTTGTATGAATTTAACTGTCTTTTTTTAGTTCACTCAGCGGTCCATAGAGTTTATCTTCCACTGTCGTCTCTTTAGGCCAGAAGGTTCGCCTGGATATGTTGTAGTTTGGGCAGTCTTGAGCTCTGCTGTCTGCAAGGCCAATCCACATGTGCACATGGCTGATTCACCAATCGTGATTTGTGTATACATGTGGTTGCGTAATCTATTGTGTCCTGTTCTGAGGCGCAGAATAATGACTTGTTCTGGTCTGTCCATAATGTGGTAGTCGTCTAGGGCAAGTTTCGGTGGCTTTCTGACTGATTTGATCAAACATTTCTTTCGGTTGTAAGTAACGGGCACATCAGGCTGTTCTTCTTTTGCTCCTTCCTTAGCCAATCGATCAGCTTTGTCGTTTCCAGGTATTCCACAGTGGGATGGTATCCACTGTATGGTGACCTTATGCTGACTGCTAAGTTCAGAAAGTAGTGTACTTGGTACTGGCAATTTCCCAGACATGAGCGTCTCGAATACTGATTTTTCATCTGTCAATAGCACCACAGGTTGTGTCCCATGGCTGATATTTAGTAATTTCTCTGTTGCTACCTTGATTACCTCAATTTCAGCATCATAGTTATGGCAGTACTTTCCTGTCGGTACTCTGGCTGTGTCCCTAGTATTATTTGGGTATTCTATGTACACTCCCGCTCCTCCATTTCGAACAGCATTTTGTGCTGACCCATCTGTGTAGACTCGGATCCAGAGGTCCTGTAGGTATTCTTCATCAAGGAAGCTGAGAGTGGCTGTTCTGCGCTGTACACTGCTCTGTTCTTCCTTGTCAAATATTCTTCGCACATTTGTCTGGATTTGTAGTGATAGTCTATGCTCATCTTTCCGTGGCGTTCGCTCTGGAATAGTTGTTAGGGGGATACCAACTGTGGGCAGATCGGTGGTTTCTCTGCAGAGTCGTTTGGCCTGGTGGATAAAACTGCTTCTTTTCAACCGTCCCATAGCTAAGTTTTCAAACCTGTTCTTCTTAGGATGGCCTGGAAAAGCTGATTAACTGTTCTGCTTGTATTAGCGTTTTCGTATCTCTGCGCGCTCTCAGTGCTTGTGTCCTCCCCATCTTCTCCATCTTCACTATAGGGGTTGATCTCATCATTCCTGTGGTGACTCTAAGTGCTTGATTGTGCACCTTGTCCAGCTCTTGTAGTGTGGTTTTTGATGCTGAACACCACGCAGTTGACCTGTGTTCCAGGTGTGGTCGTATGCTCTGTTGATAAACTTTGCTAAGTATTTTCCCACTGGCTCCCCATGTGGTTCCACCTAGTTTTCTCAGAATGGCTATTTTCCTTCCGGCTTTTGCTACTGCTTTGTTGATGTACTTTCTCCATGTCAGCCGGCCATCAAATGTTACTCCAGGGTATGTTGGTTCTTTATCTTCTCTTAGGGGTATTCCATTTATCTGGATGATCTCTGCCTTTTGTTTTGGAGAGAGAGTAAATAGAGTGGTGCTGCACTTGTCAGTGATTATGCTGACACACCATTTATTTGTCCATGCAACAAATGCATCTACAGCTCTTTGTAGTGATCTGCTGGCCACTGATGCATGTTCGTTTGTGCTCCATAGAACCAGGTCATCAGTGTACATTGCCGCTTTAATTCCATGCGGTAGATTAGAAACAAGATCATTGATGAAGATTAGAAAAAGTGTGGGGGACAAGACTCCGCCCTGGGGAACACCGTGACGCAGTAGTACTTTCTTGCTCTTGAGTCCATCTATCTGTACTCGGACTCTTCAGTTGTGCAAGTATGCTTTCACCCATTTGTACATTCTTCCATTGACTTTATAGTTTCTCAGTTTCTTCATCAGACCTTCTTTCCAGACTTTGTCAAAGGCTTTCTTCAGATCTATCCATGCCGAAAGCACCAGCCTCTTCTCTTGGAGTGCATCCTCAACTTCTTGAGAGAGGTAGGTTGTCTAATCTTCCGTACAGTAGCACTGCCTAAAACCAGACTGCTGTGGCACAAGGATGTTTTCACTTTCAATGTACCACTGCAGTCTGTGATTGATGATGCGCTCCATTGTTTTGAAGAGACAGCTGGTCAGGCTAATTGGTCTGTAGCTGGAGGCAATGGAACTATCTTTCCCTGATTTTAGGAGGGGTATCATGATTGCTTCTCTCCAGGCTTGTGGAACACTGCCTAAGGTATGATGAGATCTCATAGTGGACTGTTGTCAACGATATAGGAGTTAAAATCAACCCCAGCCCCTATTGACTGTTTGTAAATTACTTAACAATTTTACGTTCAGTAGTTTGGCATAGATTTCTGAACGTGGTGTCAACATTTAAGTCCAGCTGACCGGCCTGTGGAATGAACGAACTCATTGCTCTTCCGTCAGAAGAGAAAGTTTGAGCACCAAGGCCAGCACAAATTAAGCATGATTCCATAATACAACCAGTAGAATAAAACAGTTACCCAACAAACACCAAGAGTGCATCTACACTCAATTCACTTACAACAATCAAGTATTATACCATGACACACTTACTTTTATTCTCCCCTCACTTACAACTATCAAGTGTTATAATATCACACATTTACATGTATTCTCCCCTCACTTACAACTATCAAGTGTTATAGTCAAGTGTCAAGTGTCACAAGATCCCACATACTCTCCCCTGATGTACAACTGTCAAGTGTCATAAGATCCCACATACTTTCCCCTCACGTACAACTGTCATGTGTCATAAGATCCCACATACTCTCCCCTCACGTACAACTGTCATGTGTCATAAGATCCCACATACTCTCCCCTCACGTACAACTGTCAAGTGTCATAAGATCCCACATACTCTCCCCTCACGTACAACTGTCAAGTGTCATAAGATCCCACATACTTTCCCCTCACATACAACTGTCAAGTGTTATAAGTTCCCACATACTCTCCCCTAACATACAACTGTCAAGTGTTATAAGATCCCACATACTCTCCCCTGATGTACAACTGTCAAGTGTCATACGATCCCACATACTGTAACCTCAAGTACAACTGTCACGTGTCATAAGATCCCACATACTCTCCCCTCACATACAACTGTCAAGTGTCATAAGTTCCCACATACTTTCCCCTCACGTACAACTGTCAAGTGTTATAAGATCCCACATACTCTCCCCTGATGTACAACTGTCAAGTGTCACAAGATCCCACATACTTTCCCCTCACGTACAACTGTCAAGTGTCATAAGATTCCACATACTTCCTCCTCACGTACAACTGTCAAGTGTCACAAAATCTCACATACTTTCCCCTCACGTACAACTGTCAAGTGTCATAAGATCCCACATACTTTTCCCTCACGTACAACTGTCAAGTGTTATAAGATCCCACATACTCTCCCCTGATGCACAACTGTCAAGTGTCATACGATCCCACATACTGTCCCCTCACGTACAACTGTCAAGTGTCATAAGATACCACATACTTCCTCCTCACATACAACTGTCAAGTGTCATAAGATCCCACATACTCTCCCCTCACACACAACTGTCAAGTGTCATAAGATCCCACATACTCTCCCCTCACATACAACTGTCAAGTGTCATAAGATCCCACATACTTCCTCCTCACATACAACTGTCAAGTGTCATAAGATCCCACATACTCTCCCCTCACATACAACTGTCAAGTGTCATAAGTTCCCACATACTCTCTCCTGATGTACAACTGTCAAGTGTCACAAGATCCCACATACTTTCCCCTCACATGCAACTGTCAAGTGTCATAAGATCCCACATACTCCCTCCTCACGTACAACTGTCAAGTGTCATAAGATCCCACATACTTTCCCCTCACGTACAACTGTCAAGTGTTATAAGTTCCCACATACTTTCCCCTCACATACAACTGTCAAGTGTTATAAGATCCCACATACTCTCCCCTCATGTACAACTGTCAAGTGTCATAAGATCCCACATACTCTCCCCTCACGTACAACTGTCAAGTGTTATAAGATCCCACATACTCTCCCCTCACATACAACTGTCAAGTGTTATAAGATCCCACATACTTTCCCCTCACATACAACTGTCAAGTGTCATAAGATCCCACATACTGTCCCCTCAAGTACAACTGTCACGTGTCATAAGATCCCACATACTCTCCCCTCACATACAACTGTCAAGTGTCATATGTTCCCACATACTTTCCTCTCACGTACAACTGTCAAGTGTTATAAGATCCCACATACTCTCCCCTGATGTACAACTGTCAAGTGTCACAAGATCCCACATACTTTCCCCTCACATACAACTGTCAAGTGTCACAAGATCCCACATACTTTCCCCTCACATACAACTGTCAAGTGTCACAAGATCCCACATACTTTCCCCTCACATACAACTGTCAAGTGTCACAAGATCCCACATACTTTCCCCTCACATACAACTGTCAAGTGTCACAAGATCCCACATACTTTCCCCTCACATACAACTGTCAAGTGTCATAAGATCCCACATACTTTCCCCTCACATACAACTGTCAAGTGTCATAAGATCCCACATACTTTCTCGCCTCACGCACAACTGAGAAGTCACAAATACTAAACGCACGCAGACTATGCAGCACGTAGAAATAACAACTATAGTAAGATTTTAGATTTTAAGCTCACAATACTGTGCCCCGCACTTACAGATGCCAGCTATAGTAAGATCTTAAACTCACACAGACTGTATCCTGCACGTACAAATACCAACTATAGTCAGATCTTACATTCACAATATTGTGCCCCGCACTTAAAAATACCAACTATAGTAAGATCTCAGACTCACACACTGTACCCCGCACTTAGAGATGCCAACTATAGTAAGATCTCAAACTCATACAGACTGTACCCCGCACTTACAGATGCCAACTATAGTAAGATGTCAAACTCACACACACACTGAACCCCATACCTACAGATGTCAATTATAGAAAGATCGTAAACTCACAACAATGTATCCCGCACTTACAGATGCTAACTATAGTAAGATCTCAAACTCGCACAGACAAATGCCAACTATAGTAAGATCTCAAACTCACACAACACTGTACTCCACACATGCAAATACCAACTATAGTAAGATCTCAATATCACAACAATGTACACCGCACTGACAGATACCAACTATAGTAAGATCTCAAACTCACACACATTCTACCCCGCACTTACAGATGCCAACTATAGTAAGATCTCAAACTCACACACATTCTACCCCGCACTTACAGATGCCAACTATAGTAAGATCTCAAACTCACACACATTCTACCCCGAACTTACAGATGCCAACAATAGTAAGATCTCAAACGCACACAGACTGTACCCGGCACTTACAGGTATCAGTTGCTCTGATGCTATTATGTCAGGCCACTTGTCCAGGCTCAGACAGCTGGTAACACTGTTTACAACTGAAGGAGGGATCAAATGCAGAGTTGGGACTCTGACTTCTGACTGTGCCGCTGTCTAAGCAAACAAAATTTATAATTGTTTTTATATTGGAAGACTGGTTTTGTGTAATATATTCATCAACAAAATCATCATCATCATAATCTTCTTCTACCGCTGCTGCTTCTCCTCCTCTTCTTCTTATCTCCTCTTTCTTCTTCCACTTCTTCTTCCTGTTACTTCTTCTCCTCCTCCTCCTCAACCTCTCCCCCCCCCCTCATCCCCCTCCTTCTCTTCCTTCTTCTTCTTTTTCGTCTACAATAAAAACAACAACAGCAGCAACGGCAGCAAAAAAAAACACTACTACCGCCAAAAATACTACTACTACTACTACTACTACTACTACTACTACTACTACTACTACTACTACTACTACTACTACTACTACTACTACTACTATTACTACTACTACTACTACAACAACTACTACTACTACTACTACTACTACTACTACTACTACTACTACTACTACTACTACTACTACTACTACTACTACTACCACCACTACTACTACGACTGCTACTGCTACTACTACTACACTACTACTACTACCATTACTACTACTACTACTACTACTACTACTACTTCTACTACTACTACTACTACTGCTACTACTACTACTGCTGCTACTACTGCTGCTACTACTACTACTACTACTACTGCTACTACTACTACTACTACTACTACTACTACTACTACTACTACTACTACTACTACTACTACTACTACTACTACTACTATATTGCAGTGTATGACATATTGGCATTCAGGTGCTCGGAGCCTCGAACAGAGCTGGCATATCGTCGACAGGCTGGTGTAGAGATATTTTCTCCTGATCCGCTTATGAAGCGCCATCTCCGTGGGAAATGTGTTCCTGTGCGCCGCTCCCCTTCCCCGAGCTCAGAAATCAACGCGACCGGAACTTAACATCTGCAGAGATGCTTATCTGGATGTAACCAAGTCAACACTAGCAGTCTGGTGGGGATGATGCCTCTGTTGGCTATGTTTCCTCCACAAGTCTAATATATGTCATTGCCAAGTGAATCTAATAACCCGCAGCATTTCATTAATTTGTGCCTGCTCAAAATATAAAGATTTAAATGGTATGACGGAGTCAATATAGTAGTAAAAGTAGTTGTGGTGGTGGTGGTAGTAGTGATGGTGGTGGTAGTGGTGGTGCTGGTGGTGATGCTGGTGGTGGTGGTAGCAGTGGTGGTGGTATTGGTGGTAGTAGTGGTTTTAGTGGTGATAGTAGTAGTAGTAGTAGTTGTTTTAGTGGTAGTAGTGGTGGTGGTAGTGGTAGTAGTAGTGGTGGTAGTGGTGGTGGTGGTGGCGGCGGCAGTGGTAGTGTTGGTATTAGTAGAAGCGGTAGGAGCAGCAGCATAAGAAGCAGCAGCAGCAGCGGCTGTAGTAGTAGTGGCAATGTGGTGCTCTTGTAGAGAACTGGGCAAGTTCTAGGCAATGGAATCAAGAGGTGAGGAAAAGACGCCGGTGGTGGCTAGGAAGACACTGAGAACACCTGAGAATAGTATAACAAGATAAACTGTTGTCTGTAATACACAAAGCGAAATAAACAGAGGAAGACCCCAAAAGCACACAGAAAAGTGAAGTACAGACCTGGGATAACTTGGGGATGGGGAGGAGTCATTTGTTTGAGGACCTGTGCCCCAATCCTACCCAGCATGTGAGGACAGGATTCGGCAGAATGCACGGAAGCAATCATTGATGGTTCAACGAGCAATTCTGCATTTACCTGTAAAGCGTTGTGGCATGTAATGAGCACGGCGAGGCACGTAGAGTGCCCTGGTCATCTATTGCTCCTGTATTTGTCTCCAGTCGACTTGAAATGTCTTTCCACTGGATTCAGACGGACTCAGGCGAGAGAGTGTGGTCGATGATTTGCGCAATTCTTCCTCACTTTACTCTAATTGATCACATAAGTCATTCTTCACCCAACTTCATTTACGCCCCATTTGGGAAACAAAGATAAGGAGAACATACTCTATATAATGTCCATATTGAAACAGGACAGGTACTACCGAGGTATACATACCAAAGTTATCTTGTCCAGTAACAAACACAGCTTCCACAAAGGACTCAACGACTCACTAGAAATTCATTACACTGATCCCTCAGCTATACTAGGGTAATTGTAAAGTTTTACTACACTTTGTATGTAGAAGAAACTTGAAAAATGAAGAACATGATGTCATCGAAATTCTTTCTTCCGTCGATAACAATATTCTATTTAGAGTGCAAAGAATTACTCGAGAAGACGACAGCTATTCGCTGTATATTGCTTCACGATGGACTGTGGAGCACATTGATTGATGACATCATGTTCTACATACAAAGTGTTGTGAGACTTTACAAACACCCTGTATTTTAAGGCCTTATCAGTTCTTCTGTTTGTTAATGCACTCAAGCATACATAGTAATTAGTGAAGATCATCATCACGGCACTCCGAAAAGTCCATAGGTGTTCCGACTTTCTTCTTAACATCTCTGCCAGTATATCTGGACTGAGCGTGCCTTCTCCGTGTTGGTTAATCAAATGTCTTGTGCTACTGACATAATGTCCATGTCTGGCGGTTCCCCCGCCTCACTCCCATCTCCCTCACTCTGAACACGGAAGCAGACTCCCAAGTTTCCTTATAGTCATCTGTTCGTCCAGCGTCGCTTACGGCGGTGATAACGTTTGGCATATCCATTGCTCTTTCCATCTCGATCATTGCCTTGCTCGCCAAACTATCGATGGATTCTAGCATACGTAATGGAACTAAGTAAATAACTTAATGAAAAGTACAGTTGTGCTTAAGCACAACTGGGCTCACAGGGTGATGCGGCTGCGATTTTGCGAGAAGTTTCACGAAATTCTCCATGTTTAATGTTCCCCTGACTTCTTTTGGCAGGGTTTTTAGGATCTGCTTGGATTTATTTTGTAGTTCGGCTATTTCACCTGCAGGAAGAAAAGTCAGCGGAATAATGTATTCTTCCAAAAGCTTATTTTTGTACACTATACCAGTAGATATATGATATGACGAGCTACCGTATGACAATTGACGATACTACTTGCTCTCTGTTAGCGCCGAATGTTGGGCGGTGCTCTCCAAACCCGTTACCCCACATTGTACCAACGGCTTCAGATAGACGAGCGCCTTATCCAAGTGCGAGGAAATGCAACCTAAAGACTAAATGTCATGGCAGGGCAGACCAGGCCCTAAGCCTTGGTCGGAAACTGGTCTAGGATCGAAGATCTGACACTCGAACAGTTACAACATTGTTTTGTTGATCCGACAGTATCTGCATCTTGTGTTCCAGATGTATTGGTGTTATGTTTCCTCTGGAGTAAACTAGCTAGGCCGAGAGAGGGATCATGTTGCGTGGGAAACACATGGTATTTACAATTCAGCCTAGGCTTTGTGCTATGGTAAGGTAATTATGCCTTTTTTTAAAGCACAATGTAACGATATATATATACACTCTTATAAAAACCATACTGGAAGGCAAGGTTGCGGGCAAGCGAGCAAGAGGTAGACAACGATACAAGTGGGAAGATAACAACAAGAGATGGACGAACATCAGCCTGGCAGAATGTACAGTCAAGGCGAGAGACAGACAGTGTTGGAGATCCATTGCAGCCAACCTTCATTGCGGAGACGGCACCTGATTGATTGATTGATTGATTGATTGTAACAATCTATCTTCCATTAAGGTGGCCAGGTGTCAGTACATTTCCAGTAGTTGCATGTCGTGGATAAGAACGCTCAATCTGAAACGTTGGGTGCGCTGACGACTGGGTAGTGGAATAGTTTCCTACTCCGGTCAGTTAATGTTGACTACTCGTTCAGAAAGCAACGACAAACTACTGAAGGTAACATTGCATACAAATCATCCTGGTGTTGGGGTTCATCGTAACGTCCTGTCAAGCACACGCAACAACACACCAGCTGTATGGGGAGGTGGGGGTTAGTTTGTGCTATACTATACACTTGTACTTTACTGTATGCTATACTGTACACTTGTACTATAGTGTGTGCTATATTATACACTTGTACTATACGGTCAAGCACAAACAACAACACACCAGCTTATGGGAGAGGGGTTAGCTTGTGCTATACCTTGTGCTATACTATACACTTGTACTATGAGATGTGCTAAACTGTACACTTGTACTTACTGTATGCTATACTATACGCTTGTACTGTATGGCGTGCTATAGTATACACTTGTACTATACTGTATGCTATATTATACACTTATACTGTATGGCGTGCTATAGTATACACTTGCACTATACTGTATGCTATACTATACACTTGTACTGTATGGCGTGCTATAGTATACACTTGCACTATACTGTATGCTATACTATACACTTGTACTGTATGGCGTGCTATAGTATACACTGTACTGTATGCTATACTATACACTTGCACTGTATAGCGTGCTATAGTATACACTTGCACTATACTGTATGCTATACTATACACTTGTACTGTATGGCGTGTTATAGTATACACTTGCACTATACTGTATGCTATACTATACACTTATACTGTATGGCGTGCTATAGTATACACTTGTACTATAAGGTCAAACACAGGCAACAACACACCAGCCAGTGTATGGGGGTGGGGTTAGCTTGTGCTATACCTTGTGTTGTATTATACACTTGTACTACACGGTGTGCTATACTATACACTTGTACTATACGGTATGCTATACTATACACTTGTAGTATACCATGTGCTATACACGTGAACTATACTGTGTGCGATACCGAGAGTTATACTATACACGTAAACTATACCGTGTGATATACTATACACTTGTACTCTACTATGTGCTATAGTATACACGTGTACTATACCATGTGCTATACCACGTGCTATAATATACGCATGTTCAATACTGTGTGATATATCACATACTATACTATATGCATGTGCTATACCGTGTGCTATACTATACCCTTGTACTATATTATATGCTATACTATACACTTGTACTCTACCGTGTGCTATAGTATACACATGTACTGTACAGAATGCCCAATGAGTATACAACAATAAGCTAGCGACACACAGCTTGCTTTGGTCATGTGCTGAGAAGAGAGACATTGGAGAACATCATGACAACTGGAGCAATCAATGGAAGAAGAGGCAGAATCATACAAAGAGAGAGAAATGATGCTGGATGGACTGAGTCGGAAGCACGGAGGAATATCAGCAACAGAGATGAACTAAAACACGAAAGACCTGTGTAGAGACAATGACGTGATAGTGGTTTAGAACATTAATGGAAAATATCGTTTCTGGAAGAAGAGGATGGGTCCGATCAACACGAACAATGGACACGGGACTGTAAAGACACGCTCGGCATGAAAACACGCGAGGCTGGAGGGCTGGTCAGGCTTCTCACGCGGTGGAGATGAGAGCGACGTTTTGCATATGTTACGCCACCCGATGATGACGATAATGATGATGATGAGGAGGAGGAGGAGGAGGTGGAGGAGGAGAAGGTGGAGGAGGTGGAGGTGGTGGAGGATCCATTTGTCACTAACTTTTTGTGTTCCAAGTATCGTGTGTGATCAACTACTCGTATTTGCATTGTACCAGTCAATATGTTACTTGTGATCAACTATTCGCCATGCGTACTGTCAATTCATGTGTGATCAATTATTCACCATGTGTACCAGTCAATTCATGTGTGATCAACTTTTCACCACACGTGCCTGTCAATTCATGTGTGAACAACTATTCGCCATGCGTACTGTCAATTCATGTGTGATCAATTATTCACCATGTGTACCAGTCAATTCATGTGGATCAACTTTTCGCCATGCATGCCAATTCAATTCATGTGCTATCAACTATTAGCAATGCTTACTAGTCAATATGTTGTGTGTCATTGTATTTGTTACGCCCAGTTAAAACACAATAAAGAAATCATCTGACCACATATTCATTGACTCCTGTGAAACTAATACACTTGTGGGTTTATTTTCAATAGTTGTCCCTATTCTTACGATCTATACTGAGCCAATCCCAATGAACGGATGCGAATCCTGGACAATTAGTATATATTTGAGGAATTATGTGGAAGCTGCGGAGATAATGTTTTATAGAAGAATGAAGACAGCGACATTAACGGACAGAAAGAATACTGAAGATATCTCGCAAGAGAACTGGTTACTCGAATCAGAAGAAGACAGTCCAAATTCTTTAAGATGTAAGAATAGGAAAGCTGGAGTACGTCATCACAACGCGAAAGTTAGACGGGTGAGGCGTGTGGAGACCAAGAGAAAATATGTTGGACAGTTTGACCTTATAGCATGTTCAAACATCAGTATTAGAAATGATTGACAGCACAACAGACATATCGCTGTGAACACTCATAGTCACCAACGCCACCCCAAATAACTAAGGCGTGGTCCCTAGGCAATTGGTTCGACATTTGCACATGAAAGAGTCATCTTATGCCACCCATTAGTTCTGAAATAGAGTGGTAAAAACTCCACCGGGAAGAGAGCATAGCAAGAGGCTTCTGATCCTCAGAATATGTTCCCCCCCCACCCCTCGCCGAATTTTTCGGCCCCTTTATCTACTTTACACTCTCCGGGAGAGGGCCCGTCTGGGTAATGACTCCCGGACGTTTTTCTCCTGTCCTGCGTAGTCATCGGATCATTTCTATTGTCGACATCCTAATTGTGTCTGCCCAGATGCCATCCCACCCCGGGGAGCGAACACTAAGCACTTTGTGCATCTACCAGCGTTGACACTGCACGGTGACTGATCGTGGGAAAGCCAGTTTCTTCCCCAGGCAGTTGGCCACAGTCTTCGCCTCTGTCTTGGTGGATAGCTATAACCCTGTCAGTAGACGTCATTGCTAACGCTTTGTCTTCTTCGTGCCCCGTTCATGGTTTGAGGATCCACCCTCCTACACGCACCCAGCCGAAGCCAGCTATTCCTCTGGGCTCATTCTATAAAGGCGCGGCCTCCCCTTGGACTCTCGCCACCGCTGCAAGGCGTGGTTCCGGCAAAACGAACTATTCCACCACAAGCGGTCGTTGCCCGGTTTGGCTAGCTAGAGGCTCGATTTTGGATTTCATCAACCAACTTGCGAGAAGCGATCATCTTCTTTGTTATTTCTTTCAGCCTCCCCCCCCCCTTCTTCTCTCATGATATTCATATTCAATGGTTCTGTGGGTGATAGAAACATGACTTTGTGGTTGTACTGTTCTCATGGTTTCTGATTGTATGACGATCCATTGCCATTGTCTTTTCTTCCCCTCTCGGTTCACTGGCATTTGTTCAGTTCCGTCCGTTAGCTCCACATGGGTGATTCTGTCATACCCTTATAGCCATAGTATTCTGCTCAGGCACAAGTTAATGTAGTTAGTTTACTGATAATTCTTTTAGAATTTCTTCATGTTTCAGGCCATACATAAGTTCTGATTTAAGGTCAAAGCTACAGTATCGATCACACCGAAATGTTCATTGTTCATGAAAGATCTAACAAAGTTTTTTGTTTTTGTTTTTTGCACTCGCTCGCTTTGACCTGAAGCATAGTCCATACACACTATTTATTGTAGCAATGGACAGAATTTGGCGTGTGGATTAGCTTTCCCTATTAACAGTGTCCCTCGCCATCAGGCGAACCCACTCCCGACTTCAGAGGTACTTGTAATTTACGTCCCCAAGTCAAGGACGACAGGTCAACATTTTAGTCCAGCTGGACGGTGTAGGGGTTGAACCGCTTACCTCGGCATCAACATAACGGATGTTTAAGAACACGCGTTCTTATCATTCGGCTTTGCGGACCTGCACAAAAGGGTTTTAAAAGCGAGAAGATGCACTGCACTGCACGGTGTTTCACCCATATGGATTGGTCATCTTCCACAAAGTGATCAGCCGAAAGCTTCACACAGAACTCGTAATCTGTAGCGCCAACGACGACTTCCATGAGTCTGCAATAAAACAACACTCGTGAAAGGAGTGACGGAGTCAGGAGATAAACCGTCGACCGTCGGAGAGCCTGGCAGGCAGTTTGACCACTCATTCACGCAGGTGACAAACGTAACGACTGCAGATTTGTAGAGATGGTACTGAATACTGTTACAGAACATTACCCGCCAAAGCGTGGCTAAGAATTGATCCAAGTGACTCTTTTCTCATCCTTTGTGTTCCAACTCCCTTCTTTATCTGCACATCAATCCGCTTGGACACCTGCAAGACATCAATAATGAACGCTGTGTTTATAAGTGATGGTTGCAACATTACACGCGCAGTCAAACATCAGACATGGTTGATTGATTGATTGAATGATTTAGGAATCGACATAACAACATTCGGGGCATTCCCATAATCGCTCCGTCCTCACCCTCAGCAGCCAGCGAAGAGTTCCAACACCAATAGTAGCAGTAGAAATCTGATTACATGTCCGTCTCGCCTTTCCTCTGAGCGTCGAGCGTCGGCCAGATCACCTCGTCACCCCCCCCCCCCCCCCCTGTCTCATTCTTGCAAGACCATGGTGATCCACTAGCTCCTCCGAGGTGTACACGTGTTCCCACAAGGCCGCAAGCACGTCTGCCTTATCATGCATCAATACTCCACCAAGTTTTGCAGAGCCAGCCTATCTGTCTGCCTGTTCATTCCTCAGCACACAGGCATGCCCCGGAGAAAAGATCCAGGCGATGCTTGCCACCCGTGAAATCCGAAGCGAAGCAAGCCATTCTGCACGAAGCATGCCTGTCCTCACCTTCCTCAGCATACTTTCTGAGTCAGTTACAATCACGATGTGTGTGTGTGTGTGTGTGTGTGTGTGTGGGTATGTGTGTGTGTGTGTGTGCGTGTGTGTGTGTGTGTGTGTGTGGTATTCTCCATCCAGCGGAAAGCTGCAGTGATCGCCTTCACCTCCATTCTTAGGTGTGGTATCATATGCCAGGTTCTCCTGCAACAAACATTGATCATTAGCGTTTGCTAAGAACCCCAGGCACTTCTCCTACCTCTCGACACCGAACCATCTGTGTAGATAATCACATCACCCGGACGAGTATTATTCTGAATTAGTTGCTGGATTTCCACTTCCGTGGCCCCTGCTGGCCACTCCCTGCACTCCCGGCTTAATGTGATTATAACTCTGCACAAGTCTGACTGATCCGCTGGCACTCTGACCCACTCCTCTCCTCGCCTAATGTTCTCCAAGGGGCACACCTGTCTGATCGTATCCTCCGCCTGAGCCATCCATTATTTCCCTCTTACCAGTCGCTGACCCTTAACTGCGTCCAGCGCCTCATGCAACGGGTGATCTGTCTCTGCAGCTACTCTGAGGTATGCCTTCGCCTGCATCACCTTGAGCCTACCACCAGCTGACTCTTTGAGACTGTGAGCAGACATCAAACATCAGAACATACCGTATGCATTGCGAGGACCTTCGATGTTTTAATAACACAATTCCGATCCGATATTAGAAAAACAATTTCCATCTCGTTCAACCGGCTCTCTTAGTCTTCTTATACTGGTTTGTTTTTTTTTTTCTGTTTCTTTTCGCATATCCTTTACAGGACATTGCAGTCAACACCAGCATTTTTCAGCTGCTGTTGATGTCTTGGCAAGTTTTACGTTCAGTAGTTTGCCATTGCTTTCTGAACGACCGGTTCACATATCTCCGCGCAGCTGTGTTCCGTACGTGGGTATACGGGAGTAAGAACAACGTCCTTAACGCCTTCGTTAAGGAGACCGGCGGTTATACTTTAGGTGGTTCCAAATATTTGATTCTATCATAGTGATAGGTATATTTGATTCTATCATAGTGATAGGTATATTTGATTCTAGCATAGTGATAGGTATATTTGATTCTAGCATAGTGATAGGTATATTTGATTCTAGCATAGTGATAGGTATATTTGATTCTAGCATAGTGATAGGTATATTTGATTCTAGCATAGTGATAGGTATATTTGATTCTAGCATAGTGATAGGTATATTTGATTCTAGCATAGTGATAGGTATATTTGATTCTATCATAGTGATAGGTATATTTGATTCTAGCATAGTGATAGGTATATTTGATTCTATCATAGTGATAGGTATATTTGATTCTAGCATAGTGATAGGTATATTTGATTCTAGCATAGTGATAGGTATATTTGATTCTAGCATAGTGATAGGTATATTTGATTCTAGCATAGTGATAGGTATATTTGATTCTAGCATAGTGATAGGTATATTTGATTCTAGCATAGTGATAGGTATATTTAATTCTAGCATAGTGATAGGTATATTTGATTCTAGCATAGTGATAGGTATATTTGATTTTAGCATAGTGATAGGTATATTTGATTCTAGCATAGTGATAGGTATTTTTGATTCTAGCATAGTGATAGGTATATTTGATTCTAGCATAGTGATAGGTATATTTGAGTCTAGCATAGTGATAGGTATATTTGAATCTAGCATAGTGATAGGTATATTTGATTCTAGCATAGTGATAGGTATATTTGATTTTAGCATAGTGATAGGTATATTTGATTCTAGCATAGTGATAGGTATATTTGATTCTAGCATATTGATATGTATATTTGATTCTAGCATAGATATAGGTATATTTGATTCTAGCATCGTGATATGTGTATTTGGGTCAGGTTAATCAGATGCAACCCTCAGTGGCGAAGGCCTTACGAACGCGATTCGTGATACAGTTCGAAACACAGCTGCGCGCGATTTGGCAGCAGACGGCGTTGCGCTGTTGTTTTACGTAATGGATGCCGGTCGTTCAGAAAGCAATGGCAAACTACTGAACATAAATTTGCCAAGACATCAACAACAGCAAAAAATGCTGGTGCCGACTGCAAACGTCCTGTAAAGGATATGCAACTAACTGTTTTTAAAACATAGCCTGATATGACTGATCTACCGTACAACAGTAGAGGTTACAATCTGCTGTCTGTTAGCGCTGAATGTTGGGCGGTGCTCACCAAACCCCAACACTTCTTATTGTGCCGACGACTTCGAGTGGAGGAGCGCGGGGGGGGGGGGGGGGCGGGGGTGAGAGAGAGGGAGGGGTGTGGAAAAGTTTTATCCTAGTGCGTGTAAATGCAATCTAAGTCTAAATAAATGTCAAGGAAGGTCAGACCAGGCCCAAAGCCTTGGTTGGCAACTAGGATCGAAGCTCCTACAGGCTGACAGTTAGAGTATTGCTTTGCCCATCCACCATCCAGCAGCTTTTGCATTTTGTCGTGTTCCAGATGTATTGGTGTTACCTTTCCTCTGGAGTGCCGGCTTCCTGGCCTAGAGGTTAGCGACTTTTCTCCGTGATCTCGTATACTCTCGTAGGTAACGTGACGGCGGTGAGAATCAGCAGTGGTTCGAATCGGGTCGGTAACTTACGGGGTATGTGAGCCGGCCGCTCAGAAAGCAATGGCAAACTACTGAGCGTAATCTTGCCAAGAAATCAACAATCAGCTGAAAGATGCTGATGTTGACAGCAATGTCCTGTAAAGGATATGCAAACAATTTTTTCCTCTGGAGTAAACTAGGCAGGTCGACAGAGGGATCATGCTGTGTGGGCAACACGTGGTCTCTACAATTCAGCCCAGGCTTTGTGCTGTACCTTTGTTTTGAAGCACCATCTAACAATCTATCGTCTGTTAAGACAGCAAGGTGCCAGAACAGTACCAGTAGTTGCATTTCGTGGATAGGAGCGCTCTATCTTAAACTTCCGGTCCTCTGATGGCGGGATAGTAGAATAGTTTCCTACTCCAGTCAGCGGGACCTAAACGTTGACTTCTAGTTCAGAAATCAAGGGTGAACTAGTGAACGTAAAGTTGCCTAGTAAGTCATCCTGGGGTTGCGGTTGATCGCAACGTCCTGCCAAGCACACACGACAACACACTAGCTGTATGGGGAACAAAGTTAACTTGTACTATACAGTGTGCTATATCATGTGCTATAATATATACTTGTACTATACCGTGCGCTATGCCGTGTACTATACTATATACTTGTACTATACCATGTGCTAGACTATATACTTGTACTATATCGTGTGCTATACTATATACTTGTACTATACAATGTGCTATACTATACACTTGTACTATGATGTGTGCTATACTATACATTGTGCTATACCATGTGCTATACTATATACTTGTACTATATCGTGTGCTATAGTATATACTTGTGCTATAAAGTGTGCCATACTATATACTTGTACTATACCGTGTGCTATACTATATACTTGTACTATACCGTGTGATATACTATACATGCGTACTATACCATGTGATATACTATATACTTGTGCTATACCGTGTGCTATACTATATACTTATACTATACCGTGTGTTATACTATATACTTGTACTATACCAAGTGCTATACTATATACTTGTATTATGCCGTGTGTTATACTATACACGCGTGCTATACCATGTGCTATACTATATACTTGTACTATACCGTGTGCTATACTATATACTTGTACTATGCCGTGTGCTATACTATACATGCGTACTATACCATGTGATATACTATATACTTGTGCTATACCTTGTGCTATACTATATACTTGTGCTATACCATGTGATATACTATATACTTGTACTATACCGTGTGTTATACTATATACTTGTACTATACCATGTGGTATACTATATACTTGTATTATACCGTGTGTTATACTATACACGCGTGCTATACCTTGTGCTATACTATATCATGTGCTATATTATATACTCGTATAAACCGTGTGCTATAATATATATTTGTACTATATCGTATGATATAGTATATACCTGTACTATACCGTATGCTATACTATATACTTGTACTATACCGTACGCCCAGTGCGTATACAACAATAAGCCAGCGACAAATAGCTTGTTATGGTCATGTAATGAGAAGAGATACATTTGAGAACATCATGACAACTGTAGAGATAAATGGGGTAAGAGGCAGAGACAAAATCAAGATAAATCATTCTGATATCCGTGGCGAAGTGGTTTAGCGAATACTTCCCGCTAGGATTGTTC
>OY992890.1:31566354-31591354 GCA_963921405.1 Cepaea hortensis
TTCGTTGTTAAGGGGTGGGGTGAGTGGATGTGTAACTAGATAAACGCTTCCGAACACTATCATCGGGTTCGAACCTCAGTGGGGAGGTCTAGTGGTAGAAGAAATATTTATGTTTTTGTTACTTAGTTGTGATGGAGAGCTCTGGTGTTATTAACCCGGCTATGTTTAAGGGTACCCCAGACACTGTGGAAGTGACAGGTTCGAATCTCGGTATCTTTGTCGTTGGTAAAATTGCCAGTCATCAACATGTGGGTGTCTAGTTGATTATAGGGGTTAGTGCCGCTTTGTCCGGTCGTGTCGCCGCAGTCACAAGTCCCACCGCTGATGAAAAACACAGGCATCAAATTTCACCCTTGTACCTATGCGTCACAAAATATAACATAACTATCAGAATATGATATAATCTTAACCTCAACAGGTGTTGCCAAAAATCAATACTCATTTTCATAACGGCTAATCCAGGGGCTTATCGTCGTCGTAATGACAAAGATGGGGTATTTATATTACTAATATCTTCATGGCTGCAAATAGTTCGCGATATTAATAAAGGTTCATATAAAGGTTGGAAGGGGATTAAAGGATTAACATCTATTGTCGGAATATCCACAGAAATCAAAAGCACTACTCAATCGATTTTTCTCATGTGTGGCGGTTGGGGATTATGGGTTAGGTGTATGTGTCCTTATTCAGTTAAAACAGGTGGTATGAGTAGGAAATAGCACAAACAATATCAGCATATACAACTCTGATCTTAAATATCAGTAGTTCGGTATTCTTGTGACATTGAAAACGATTATGGTTTGAAAAAGGATGGTGTACTATGTGATACATGTCACCCCTGTCAGCAAATCGTAGCTGTGATGTGTGTTGTCGCCTATTACATCCGGGTGTGAAAATAATCAAACATATTTCATATCAGATCAATAGGCATGCCTCTATATAGCTGCAATGCGAACTTGGCTAGAGTCTACTTTAGGAAAGTATGTATGTTTGTGTATGCGCATTTACTACGGTTTATAAATGTGTGTAGTATTATTGGAGAGCGGCCGTTATGTATACATTATCAGAGTATGTTGCCTTACAGAGCTGGTATAGTATCTATGTGTCTGTTATGCAGTATGTTTTGTTCTGTTGCCTTGTATTATTTGGAGGGAGTTTCATGTGGTTGTCTAGTTCATTTTTTCCCAATCAGAATCCACACCCCAGTGTCATTAGATGGTTTTTAAATTGTCTGCCCATTGTCCTCGCTTCACATTCATACAATAGTATAGGTTCTGTGTAGAGATTAAACACTCTTTTTCTCCTTGTAATTGACATCTTTATATTAGTCATTATGTTTTCCACCTTACCAAAGACTATCTTCAACATATCTAAGCTTGGTCTATCCTCTTAAAGACAACTTCTTGTAGTCTCTTGGCTACATTTTTCACGTGTCAAGCTTCATGTCTCTGCTCGTCTGTATTAGTGTGTTAGAAGTAAACCAACATCACATAAGACAGCCATATATTACCACAATGTATACAAAATGAAGCAATACACATTATCCCAGTATATAAATATAGTACTAAATAGGAAGTAGTTGAAAGAATTCAAGTATATTATTACAAGGTAAATTAAATACAGTGATATGTATAAAATATCAAACACCCGTGTTACATTAGCAAATAAGTACAAAGCACAAGGGTACGATTACGTTGGTGTATTAGTTACATACAAATGGACCATACAACATACCGCCAAGTCCGCTACGGGACCTAACTCGTGTGAAGTTATGTCTGTAACCAACAGAAATGTGTGTGTGTGGTAATAACTACGATGTCTGTCTTTCACCATGTATCTGACCTGTTTGCATACCATTACATTCCTTCGTTCACTTGTTGTATACAACCAATCAGGGTAATTGTCTTAGAATTGACCCTATGTTAGACAAGCATTGATTGGCTGTTCACTTGTGGTATACAACCAATCAGGTTAATTGTCTTAGAATTTACCCACATTTTATGTTAGACAAGCATTGATTGGCTGTCAACTATGCGGTGGGCGGGGCTTACTGTATGTAATATATATCCAACTCACTACCTCTCACTCACTTTGTGATGTACACAAGAACGACGAAAGATTGGATCTTCAGTTTTGTGATTATTCAATGACTATTTGCCTTCAAGGTTAGAAAGTTTGCCATTTACCGTTTTGTCTCAGTATCCACGGACTATCAGCCACATACGGACCTACAGCTTTTGCGGCTCTTTCTTCTAATTTTTGGACATTCACAACTGCCTTGTAAGAATTATCAGCCAGATTCTTACCCAGACGCTTCCGAAGTGTAAGCAACCTCGTTATTCTGCCATAGTTTACAACGTCATCTGCAAAGAAGTCATCGGCGTTTGAAACAAAGACGAGGAAAAAAGTGTTCTGGATTGAAATAGTTTACTAGACTAGTGAATAATACATCTTGTTGTTTGAGTATTTGACTTACCTGTCTAGCCAACATCGTGTTATCGACCTTTGGTGAAAGATAGAAACTAAATATATTCAACGCTATATTCATCGGCTCGCTGTGAACGTGTGTCAAGTCGACAGTTGCTTGTCTCAGTATCAAGTCGCTAGTGAACATGCCTAAAAATACAAAGATGTCAACTAGGCAATCATCTGAGAATCACTTATGTGCAACTTGTGGGAAAGGTTTCACTGAAAGGCGCAGTCTGCTTCGCCATACTCGGACCAGTCACAGTACCAAGGAGCAAGTGTATTCGTGTCACACTTGTGGTCATAACTTTAACAGAAAAGACAATCTACAACGTCACATTACAAAGGAACACACTACACCAGGAGTATCACCCAGTGTAATACCAACAGACGCTTCAACACCCGCTTCAGCAACACTGCGTAAGAGACATGTGGCTACTAATAGTGATGTGGCAGTCAGCGAGAAGAAGACTAAACAAAGCGAAAACTCTCAGCCAGTCAGTGACACACAACCCAAGGATGAAGCGGCTTCTTTACACACTCTTCCAGATGATATTAGACAAGTATACACCGACAACTGGAGTAGTATCAAAACACATCACAAGATAAACAAATATATGTCTGTCTATACATTTTATATTAGCCCACACACAATCCACCCTAAAGACTGGGCATCTACCTTGAACAAGATCTTTACCATTCAAAAGAGCATATTCAAAATCAACTTTAGTTATCATATAGTCCTTAGGCACAGCGAAACAGACGCTCTTCGATTGTATCACGCATCTTCAAATAATGCTTCTGTCTTAGAAATTCCACAACTAATCAAAAATAGACAAGACTTTGACGATTTTATCAAAATAGTACACGAACATGACGTTCTTACCTACGCTATGCAACAACGTCCAAATACCAAATACACTACAGAGACGATTCCAGCTATATGTTTTTATGTCTATCATATCCCAGAATTCCGGCTTGTTTAATAAATAACGCCCCTTTTATGACCCACGATAGGCACCACTGTGCATGATCATACTAGATATAACATTCCATATTTAACCATCCGTTTTGTATACTGGTATTACGCTTGTTCCTTTTTGTGTGTGTAAACTTTGCTGGAAATACTGTAAAATAAACAGTTTTATGTATTATAAGTGCGTTCACTTGTTGGTTTTTAGTGTTGACGGTACATATGAGTGTCATGTGGTGAGCGGGTGTTACATGTTGATGGCCAAGTCAAGAAATATCTCAGCCATTCTTATAAAAATTAGGAAAATATGTTAAACTAATGAGAAAAATATTGCCCAAGTAAAGAAAAAATTTACACAAAACTTATAAAACTTAGGAAAATGTGTTAACCTAATGAGAAAAATATCGCCCAATTGAAGAAAAAAGTTACACAAAACTTATAAAACTTAGGACAATGTGTTAACCTAATGAGAAAAATATCGCCCAATTGAAGAAAAAAGTTACACAAAACTTATAAAACTTAGGGAAATGTGTTAACCTAATGAGAAAAATATTGTCCAAGTAAAGAAAAACGTACACCAAACTTATGAAAAGTAAGAAAATGTGTTATCCAAAAGGGAAAAATATTGACCAAGTTTTGAAATATCTCGACCAACTTATAAAATGTAGGAAAATTTGTTAGCCAAACTGACAAAACTGTTAGCCAATATAAGAAACGTCTCGACCAACTTATAAAATGTAGAAAAAATTGTTAGCCAAAGATGAAAAATATTGGTCAAGTTAAGAAATATCGCATCCAAACTTTTAAAATGTAGGAAACTTTATTAACCAAATGTGAAAAATATTGTCCAAGTAAAGACATGTTTCTACTAATCTTATAAATATGTCGTCCAAACTTATAAACATTAGGAAAATGTGGTAACCAAATGGGAAAAATATTGGTCAAGTGGAGAAATATCTCAACCATACTTATGAAAAGAAGGAAAATCTGTTAACCTAATGAGAAAAATATCGCACAATTGAAGAAAAAAAGTTACACAAAACTTATAAAACTTAGGAAAATGTGTTAACCTAATGAGAAAAATATCGCCCAAGTGAAGAAAAAGGTTACACAAAACTTATAAAACTTAGGAAAATGTGTTAACCTAATGAGAAAAATATCCACCAAGTGAAGAAAAAGGTTACACAAAACTTATAAAACTTAGGAAAATGTGTTAACCTAATGAGAAAAATATCCACCAAGTGAAGAAAAAGGTTACACAAAACTTATAAAACTTAGGAAAATGTGTTAACCTAATGAGAAAAATATCCACCAAGTGAAGAAAAAAGTTACACAAAACTTATAAAACTTAGGAAAATGTGTTAACCTAATGAGAAAAATATCGCCCAATTGAAGAAAAAAGTTACACAAAACTTATAAAACTTAGGGAAATGTGTTAACCTAATGAGAAAAATATTGACCAAGTAAAGAAAAACGTACACCAAACTTCTGAAAAGTAAGAAAATGTGTTAACCAAAAGGGAAAAATATATGGGCTAAACTATGAAATATGTTGACCGAAGTAAGAAAATGTGTTAACCAAATGGGGGAAAATGTTGGCCAAAACATGAAACAACTCGACCAAACTTATAAATACCTCGTGTAAACTTATAAAAAAGTAGGAACAAATATTGTTTCTGTAGTTATGTCAAACGTGTCTTGAACTTTTATCTGAACAGACATTTCACAAGACATAATCATCAACGTCAACACTTTCCCTCTTTTACATTACCGAAAGCTCCAACTTATCAGTCCAGAGTATCCACTAAAGAAGCACTTATGCATACTAATCACCAGCTCTTCACACTCTTGGTTTTTTCTTTTCTAATACAAAGTGTCTCTGTCTTTCATAGATAGCTTCACAACTTTTCTATGTAGCACCACTAACAACTCCAAACCTTCGTTGCACATGAGCTCTAATGAAACAGTCATAACAACATTTATGGCAATGCAATCTGTGGCCCCACCTGGGATAGTTTCAATATCATCTGAGTATTCGTCAGCAAAGATCCACTTCCCATGGCTGACATCTTCAACTTTCTATACCACAATGTCTGCTACACTAACCTTCCATTGGTCCATCTTTCAACAATACAAAGAGTGTTCTCGAAGTCTAGCTAACATAACATTGCTTACTTTGTCCACCTCTATCACACTTTGTCATTTCACAGCTGCAATAGCGGCAAGTCTGCAACCAACCAACAGTGTCTGTTATGAAGTCGACCTTTCTTAAAGCCACGTCTGCCTTATTGAGCCCTTGAATACCCTCTACAACATCGTCTAACCGACTTTCAACGTTTCATACCAAATAACATTAACATTCTCTTTGATTACAGAACAGCTGATTTTCTGCTGACTAGGCAGATTTTCCAACCTCGTGGACATAAATCATATACCCCCTAACCTACTAGGCGCTATTCTAGACAACGAATAACCCTAACCCTAAGTATACATCATCTAATCCTAACCCTAACCCTAACCCTAACTATACAACAAACTCTTTTTTAAGAGACATAGATACAAACCAGTGTTAGAAATGAAAAAGTTAAATTTATGTGATTACATTTTAATTAAAATTTAAAACTAATAAATCGCAATTTTATTGAGCGCTTCACTTAATATACAGATATAGGGTAAGTATACGTATAGGTTAGGTATAGGACACATATCAAGCTTACATCTTGCGCAATAATATTGCGATTTATTAGTTTTAAATTTTAATTAAAATGTAATCACATAAATTTAACTTTTTCATTTCTAACACTGGTTTGTATCTATGTCTCTTAAAAAAGAGTTTGTTGTATAGTTAGGGTTAGGGTTAGGGTTAGGATTAGATGATGTATACTTAGGGTTAGGGTTATTCGTTGTCTAGAATAGCGCCTAGTAGGTTAGGGGGTATATGATTTATGTCCACGAGGTTGGAAAATCTGCCTAGTCAGCAGAAAATCAGCTGTTCTGTAATCAAAGAGAATGTTAATGTTATTTGGTATGAAACGTTGAAAGTCGGTTAGACGATGTTGTAGAGGGTATTCAAGGGCTCAATAAGGCAGACGTGGCTTTAAGAAAGGTCGACTTCATAACAGACACTGTTGGTTGGTTGCAGACTTGCCGCTATTGCAGCTGTGAAATGACAAAGTGTGATAGAGGTGGACAAAGTAAGCAATGTTATGTTAGCTAGACTTCGAGAACACTCTTTGTATTGTTGAAAGATGGACCAATGGAAGGTTAGTGTAGCAGACATTGTGGTATAGAAAGTTGAAGATGTCAGCCATGGGAAGTGGATCTTTGCTGACGAATACTCAGATGATATTGAAACTATCCCAGGTGGGGCCACAGATTGCATTGCCATAAATGTTGTTATGACTGTTTCATTAGAGCTCATGTGCAACGAAGGTTTGGAGTTGTTAGTGGTGCTACATAGAAAAGTTGTGAAGCTATCTATGAAAGACAGAGACACTTTGTATTAGAAAAGAAAAAACCAAGAGTGTGAAGAGCTGGTGATTAGTATGCATAAGTGCTTCTTTAGTGGATACTCTGGACTGATAAGTTGGAGCTTTCGGTAATGTAAAAGAGGGAAAGTGTTGACGTTGATGATTATGTCTTGTGAAATGTCTGTTCAGATAAAAGTTCAAGACACGTTTGACATAACTACAGAAACAATATTTGTTCCTACTTTTTTATAAGTTTACACGAGGTATTTATAAGTTTGGTCGAGTTGTTTCATGTTTTGGCCAACATTTTCCCCCATTTGGTTAACACATTTTCTTACTTCGGTCAACATATTTCATAGTTTAGCCCATATATTTTTCCCTTTTGGTTAACACATTTTCTTACTTTTCAGAAGTTTGGTGTACGTTTTTCTTTACTTGGTCAATATTTTTCTCATTAGGTTAACACATTTCCCTAAGTTTTATAAGTTTTGTGTAACTTTTTTCTTCAATTGGGCGATATTTTTCTCATTAGGTTAACACATTTTCCTAAGTTTTATAAGTTTTGTGTAACTTTTTTCTTCACTTGGTGGATATTTTTCTCATTAGGTTAACACATTTTCCTAAGTTTTATAAGTTTTGTGTAACCTTTTTCTTCACTTGGTGGATATTTTTCTCATTAGGTTAACACATTTTCCTAAGTTTTATAAGTTTTGTGTAACCTTTTTCTTCACTTGGTGGATATTTTTCTCATTAGGTTAACACATTTTCCTAAGTTTTATAAGTTTTGTGTAACCTTTTTCTTCACTTGGGCGATATTTTTCTCATTAGGTTAACACATTTTCCTAAGTTTTATAAGTTTTGTGTAACTTTTTTTCTTCAATTGTGCGATATTTTTCTCATTAGGTTAACAGATTTTCCTTCTTTTCATAAGTATGGTTGAGATATTTCTCCACTTGACCAATATTTTTCCCATTTGGTTACCACATTTTCCTAATGTTTATAAGTTTGGACGACATATTTATAAGATTAGTAGAAACATGTCTTTACTTGGACAATATTTTTCACATTTGGTTAATAAAGTTTCCTACATTTTAAAAGTTTGGATGCGATATTTCTTAACTTGACCAATATTTTTCATCTTTGGCTAACAATTTTTTCTACATTTTATAAGTTGGTCGAGACGTTTCTTATATTGGCTAACAGTTTTGTCAGTTTGGCTAACAAATTTTCCTACATTTTATAAGTTGGTCGAGATATTTCTCCACTTGGCCAATATTTTTCCCATTTGGTTAACAAATTTTCTTACTTTTCAGAAGTTTGGTGTATGTTTTTCTTTACTTGGTCAATGTTTTTCTCATTAGGTTAACACATTTTCCTAAGTTTTATAAGTTTTGTGTAACTTTTTCTTCAATTGGGCGATATTTTTCTCATTAGGTTAACACATTTTCCTAAGTTTTATAAGTTTTGTGTAACTTTTTCTTCAATTGGGCGATATTTTTGTCATTAGGTTAACACCTTTTCCTAAGTTTTATAAGTTTTGTGTATTTTTTTTCTTCACTTGGGCGATATTTTCTCATTAGGTTAACACATTTCCCTAAGTTTTATAAGTTTTGTGTAACTTTTTTCTTCAATTGGTCGATATTTTTCTCATTAGGTTAACACATTTTCCTAAGTTTTATAAGTTTTGTGTAACTTTTTTCTTCAATTGGGCGATATTTTTCTCATTAGGTTAACACATTTTCCTCCTTTTCATAAGTATGGTTGAGATATTTATAAGATTAGTTGTAACATGTCTTTACTTGGACAATATTTTTCACATTTGGTTAATAAAGTTTCCTATATTTTAAAAGTTTGGATGCGATATTTCTTTACTTGACCAATATTTTTCATCTTTGGCTAACAAATGTTCCTACTTTAGTCGACATATTTTCCTATTTTTTGTAAGTTTGGTCGAGATATTTCAAAACTTGGTCAATATTTTTTCCTAATTTGGGTAATACATTTTCTTATAACGGTCGACATCTTTATAAGTTTGTCCATCGTTTCGCCTATTGTATAACTTCAGTCGACATATTTCTTGATTTTACTAGCATATTTTCTTACTTGTTATAAATTCGGATGAGATATTTCATTACTTGGTCAATGTTTTTTCACCTTTGGCTAACAAATGTTCATACATTTTATAAGTTTGGCCGAGACATCTATAAGTTTGATCGATATTTTTCCTATTTGGCTAACATGATTTCCTACTTGCCCAATATTTGTCACATTTGACGAACAATTTTCCTACTTTTCATAAGTTTGGTCGAGATATTTCCTATTTTGGTCACCTTTTTAAATTAATTTGGTTACAATTTTTCCTACTTTTTATAATGTTAGTCGAGACGTTTCTTATTTTGACCAACTGTTTTGTCAGTTTAGCTAACAATTTTTACTACATTTTATAAGTTGGCCGAGACGTTTCTTATTTTGGCTAACAGTTTTGTCAGTTTGGCTAACAATTTTTCCTACATTTTATAAGTTGGTCGAGATATTTCTGTATTTGGCCAACATTTTCATTAGTTTGACTAGCCTTTTTCCTATTTCTTATACGCTTGGTTGAGATATTTCTTATTTTGACCACGAGTTTTATAAGTTTGGCTAACATATTTTACTATACTTTATACGTCTGGTTGATATATTTCTATATTTGGCCAACATTTTAGTAATTTGGCTAACATTTTTCTTATTTGACTGTTGGAGTGGAACATAGAACCTGTACTTTTGGCAGGATGTGAAATGTGGTAATGAGCCGACACATTGAAAAACATATATTAGCATTGGAACTAGGTTTCTGCGGAAAGATGCAAAGACCCCCTTTGGCCAGGCAGAAGAATTAATGAAAGTGTAAATGTCTGCTCTGGGAAGCGATAACTTTGCTGGTCAGGACAGCGGATACGTGATATGTCATGTTATATGAGAAGCCTAAGACTGATCCGGGGAAACTTGTTGTGTTCACGGGTAATATTATATGATAAATATAGCTAAACACTCGTCGGTGTATGGCCCGATAGATGTTAAGTAAAAGGTACACCTCCCCCAACTGGCCTCGGTGCTCACATCTCTCCTCTATGTCTATGAGAACGGGTTAGTTGAATACTGTGATGACTTGATTATAGTTGTGTATATTATATTCGAAAATGCATTGTGGTGTATAGAGGCCTTGGTAGTAGTAGTTTCGTGTTCTTTACTGTTACTTGGTGATCCTATGACGACTCGGAAATAGAAAAGCGAGAGAATGAACACCCTTTTAAACCTCCGACGCCCTGTTGACGAGGGGGCAGAATCACTCCCGTACATGGTGGTCATCACGAATTAGGTCCCCTGGTTCGATCGCCAACATAATACCGTTTTTTTTTTCTGTAGTATCCCTCTTAACCACGTGTCTCGACTGTATCCATACGCATGTGACAGATACAACGCCCTCTTTGCCCGGATGTAGCCGTTTCCCACATGTTCATATACAGTGTGATAATATACGTCTATCTTGTGAGTTATCGGTTTACTTCTACCACACTAATGCATACGAGTAGAGACATGGAGCTTGAAATGGGGAAACGGTAGCCGTGAGCATAAAAGGAAAGAAAAAAAATGTCTGATAGGAGGTGGGTTTAAAGCGTTGGAACAAGAATCGCTGTGATGAATGTTGTCTTTTGCAAATTGGAAAACATACTGACTAATATAAAGTTGACAACTGTAATGAGAAATAAAAGGAGTGTTTAAGTACTACATAGAACCCGTACTTTAGTATGACTGTGAAGCGTGGTCAATGAGCAGACAAGTTGAAAAGCCTCTAATGCCAGTGGCGTTGTGGATTCTGAGACATAGTTTTTAAAAAGTTCACTAGACACCCGCATGAAACTCCCTCCAAATACTACAAGGCAACATGACAAAACATACAACGTAGCAGACACATAGATACTATACCAGCTCTGTAAGGCAACATACTTTGATAATGTAGACATAACGGCCGCTTTCTAATAATACTGCACACATCTATAAGCAGTGGTAAACCCGTATACACAGATACACGATACTTTCCTAAAGTAGACTCTAGCCATGTTCGCAGTGCAGCTATATAGAGGCCTGTCTGAGTTGATGTGAAATATTTTTGGTTATTTTTACACCCGGATGTAATAGACGACAAGTCACAACACAGCTACGATGCGCTGGCAGGGGTGACCTTATCAACTTCACATACTGGTCAATCTATATACACCACCCAATAACATAGTACACCATCTGTCTTCAAGCCACAAGCGTTTTCAATGTCACAAGAATAACGAACTACTGACATTTAAGATCAGAGTGGCACATGCTGATACTGTTTGTGATATCTCCTACTCATACCACCTGTTTTAACTAAATAAGGACACATACACCTAGCCCATAATCTCCAATCGGCAATTATGAGAAAAATCGAGGGTAGTGTTATTGATTTTTATTGGATGGCCCGACAATAGGTGTTAATCTTTTAAACCCCTTCCAACCTTTATATGAACATTTATTAATATCGCGAACTATTTGCAATGGCGGAGATATAAGAAATATTATTAACCTGACTTGGTCATTACGATGACGATAATCCCCTGGATTAGCCGTTATGAGAATAAGTATTGATTTTTGGCAACAGCTGTTGAGGTCATATTCTGAATGTTAAGTTAGCTTATATTTTGTGACTCGTAGGTACAATGGTGAAATCTGCTGCCTGTGTTTTTCATCAGCGGTGGGACTTGTGGCTGCGACGACACCCACACCTTGATGACTGGAAATCTTACCCACGACAAAGTTCCGAGATTCGAACCTGTCACTTCCACGGTGTCTGGGGTACCCCCTAAACATACTCCGCAACCAGCACACCACCTCTACTTTTCTAAACATAACCGGATTAATAACAACCGAGCTCGAAATCACAACTAAGTAACCAAATATTATCAATATTTCTTCTACCACTAGACCACCCCACTGGGATTCGAACCCGATGATAGTGTTCGGAAGCGTTTATCTAGTTACCCATCCACTCACCCCACCCCTTAACAACGAATATCACAAAGTCATACCCACTAAAACCATCGGCCATCTTTACACTTTCAAAGTTTTCATTTGAAGAGCTGTAACCGGTATGCTGATAGTATTTAAGTCCCAGCCACTATAGATAATAGTAACCCCGTTATAACAAACAGTCGACCCCCCTTTACAATAGACATATAATGAAAATATCCTTGGTCTTCTGACGACCGACGCCGAAATTATGCGTTGAATGTGTCGGTGGTATACCTCCATACCTATATTTACCCACTTCTCCACTCGATCACCCTGGCTCTTACCAAGGAACGGGCGTAATTATCCAACCAATCCGCCCCTCACCCACCTCTTAACAAGGATCAGAAGCAGTTATTTAGCTATTTGTACACTCACCAACCCCTTGACAACGACCTGGAGCCTTTATCTAGCAACTCCTCTGTCTCTTAGCAAGGAACCGACGCATTTACTTAGCCACTTCGCCACTCGCCCATCCCTTTAAATTGTTCGGAAGCTGTTATATAGGTACATCACCACTCACCAACCCCTTAACAACGAATACCACGAAGCCACGCCCCCTTACAACCGTTACTACAGGCCATCTTTACTTTTTTAAGGTTTTCATTTGAAGAGGTGTAATCTATATGATGATAGTTTTATAAACCACTACGACCCACTACAGCTCATATACACGCCATATTTACCTTTTTACTTATTACAATTTTCATATCACACCCGGTGCGCCTCGAGGGTTCGAACCGTCTAGCCCCAACACCCACACTCGTCACTGACCGGCTTGTGGTCACTCAGCAATGACAGGCCATGTGGTTACTACAAGACACTGACTGGGTTCAAACCGCACCCAAGCGACTGTCGTCCGTGCTCGCTCCTGCGACTGCCCCCCGTGCGCCTCTGATTGTCTTTTATTTTTTTTTTTTTTTTTTTTTAAATTAGTTAAAATATTATACACACACTCAGTTATCTGCCCTTAGAAAAACACGTCTTTTATTAGAATTATCGACCCTTACATATGACCTAAATACCCTACCCTACCCTACCCTACTCAACCCAACCCAGCTCCGAGACCGAAAAGGATTGGGGTCAATCCTTAGAGGTCAATCCTGATTTCCTACTCAAATACCAGCTAACCCACTACTGGCAAGCCATTCGACACGAAACATTCCTTTCTCCACAGTACGAAGCATACTCCGTGAGACCGTTATAAATGTGTGTTGCAGAGGTCACCTACAACCACTTGATGGCTGCTGTTACTACTCCACCTCCATTCTCAAGGTGGAGGTCGAAGTCTCAAATGCCAGACTCTCCTTTTTCAAGCATCGTCCATTAGCTTTCGCAATGAAAGTGTTTATCACCACTGACCGGGACGCAGAGGTGTTTCCAAGGCACCAGGGCCTGGTTATATACTGGCCAAGACCTATTGACGCGTCCTCGTCGAGCGTCCTGGGCAACAGGTCCCTTTGGGGTCCTGGCTAAAGTCAATAGGATCGCCGATTCCTCCGAAGTCAGAGAGTGTCTGCCTGTACGGCGAGGAACCACCAGTCTGCACACCAATAAGCCAGACATGGGACAACGGATACTCATGCAAACCTCAGGTCCTGTATGACATCACACTGATGTTGGACAACAGGATGTCTTCATCCGACATACAGGACTTCGCGTTGGAGCTCAAGCCAATGAACACAAGCAAGCAAGCATCACCACTGACCCATCGGTGTAGATCACTATGTCACCCTGATCACTCGTTGTAGCTCAAACTATGTGATGCCTGCTGCCCTGTCTCTGTACTCAAGACCCAGTGTACTATTTATTACCTTTTATTTATGCCATTCCGACATGTCTTCCTGTACTTTTACCCACACATTTTCATGATTGATGTTCTCTATGTTACACATCTGGCTGATAGATATTTCTGCTTGTGAAATCCAGGACCTGCCTCGCCTCAGTCTGTGACCTTTGACCATATCCATGGCTTCATGCAGGGGGTAATCCCTGTCTGCAGCGAAACTCAGGTAACATTTCGCCGTCTCACGCGATCACCAGAGTCGTGGGTCAGCTCTGTGTTCTTGTCTCAACCATACCATGTGGTAAAGCCCTCTAGTTATTTACCACTCTGCCTTCCCCGTGTTCTTTTCCCCTAAATCTCGCCAGATGTCCCCAAGTTCTATGGTTTATTTCTTCTCATAACGTGCCCAAACAATCTTGACCTGTCTGCGTCTAATATGTCTAATCAGTTTACGGTTTTCATTTGTTTCGTGTAGGACTTGCTCATTGTATTCCACAATACTGCATTGCTTTTTTTGCACCCATTCTACAAGGAGAGATCGACCCCCGGAGGTACTGGTAAATCATACCTATCATAACTGAGGACTGAAACCTGCACCACTAAGATATTAAACTAGTGCACTGACCACAAACCCACAGTTTATTCAGTATTTACTTCAGGGTCGTGTCGTGCTATGATACAGAGATGCATTAGGCATCACAGTAAGGGGGCGGCATAAGCGGTGAAGGAGGGGCGGTATTTCGAAGACTTGCATCATTAAGGGGCATTTCGAAGACCTGCATCATACTGAGAAAATCTACCGCATGGGCCTGTTATACTTGCACGCGTGTATTTCCAATCGGTGAATACAGATACAAATTCCAGTATACTTACACGCTTGTATTTCCGACAGGTGAATACATATACAAATTCCAGGATATATTTACACGCTTGTATTTCCAACTGGTAAATACAGATACAAATTCCAGTATATACTTACACGCTTGTATTTCCGACAGATAAATACATTTACAAATTCCAAGATATATTTACACGCTTGTATTTCCGACTAATACTCTATAGGTCTGAATCCTGGACCTTGTAATCACGACAGGAAAGAAAGTTGAATTCCTTCCACATGAGATGCCTGAGACGCATCGTGGGCGTATTGTGTAAAGACCATATAACAAACAAATACGTGCTTGAAAGAGCGGGTATTACCACAGTGCACTCGCCCCTCAAGCAAAGACGCCTCCAGTGGGTGGGTCACCTATCTCGAATGGAGGATGAACATATTCCCAAAGATCTCCTTTACGGAGAACTAGTCACAGGGAAAAGGCCACCGGAAGACCCCAAATGCGATATAAGGATGTGTGTAAACAAGATATGATAACCCTTGGCATAGATCCAGACACATGGGAAACCGTTGCAGCAGACATGTTTCCTGGAGAAGAGATGTACGAAAAGGACTGGTGCTCTTTGAGCGTAATCTGATCCAACAAATCGGCGATAAGAGGCATATGCATAAAATGCAGTCACTTAATGCGGGACCATCCTCGTCTTACAGGTGTGGAAACTGTGACAGAGACTGTCACACTTGCATTGGACTATACAGTCGCCTGCGACGCTGCCAGGTGCCCAGCGGCACAACTATAAAAGTTCTACAGGAGTGAAAGAGGCCTGCTACTACTGTATTTCCGACAGGTGGATACAGACACACCTTCCAGTACATACTTATATGCTGGTATTTCCGACCGATAAATACCGATACAAATTCCAGTACATACTTACAAGTAAACGTGGTACCTGAGATATGCGATAGCTTGCCGCTAGACACTCGCCTGCTGGTCTTGGATTCGAACCCCACTAAAGCGGTTTCGAAATGTTAAAAGTTACCTGGGTTCCTACGAGGGTAAGTTAATAAGTAAGTCACAAATGGCTGTAGAAAAATAACTAATTATGATAACAACTTGAAACTAGTTTATTTGTATACATACATTGTCCCTTTATTTCTCAACATAATTTCCACCAACATTGATGCATTATCCCATTGTTTTATCAGTCTTCCCAAAGGGAAGAATGCACATAACTGAATGCTTTGTTTTCATTTACTGGCCATCACACAGAACTGTGTGACTTACTTATTGACTCGCCCTCGTACCTTTTTTCTACTCAGCTATGCACCGCTTTACAGGACAAACATTTGTCAGCATTAACACTGACAACCCACCTTGGCGGGAGAAATTTCGCGAATGATGCCGAAATTGAATGTGAAGTGAAAACGTGGTTAGAAAACAGAGCACGCAGTTCTATGCAGCCGGTTTGGGAGGACTGATAAAACGATGGGATAAGTGCATCAATGTTAGTGGAAATTATGTTGAGAAATAAAGGGACAATGTATGTATACAAATAAACTCGTTTCAATTTGATATCATATTAAGTTAATTTTCTACAGCCATTTGTGACATACTTATTAACTCTTAACTCTTAGCTCAAACCAGCCTAAAATGGGCACCAGGAAATGTCTGGGGAATTAAAGATGCCGTGCCTGATACCGTCCACATCAGCCACTGAGTGCCGATCGGTCAATACAAATATGGGTCTTGCTCCGAATGCCCAAGCCGCCTTAAGAGTGTAAAGGGGACCTTTAATTAAAAGTGTTCCGATAATAGATACTGCCTTTTAGGTATTAAGTGTTGTTTTCACATATTCTTCTTCTCCAGCGTTCGTCCGGAAAGTTGTTTTACACGTAATTGTGTTGTGCCTGTTTACAGCAGAACTGAGATATTTGCACCTTTCGGCCGACACATCCGACTTCTTTAGGCATTTGTTGGCCGGGTTACCTTCCCGGTTTTCACATATTCTAAGCCACGATATACGAGCTGGGGTGACTCGATTCCTTCCACAACACCTTTCTTTCCCTAGACAATTCTGAAAATTGCCTGGTGCTAACTTTTATAAAGCCAGATCGACAGTAGAGCTGTACTAGACTGGGAAAAATGATCATGCCTCTGCTGGGGGATCGAACTGTGACCACTGCCTGTGCAAGATAGCGCGGTTTATACTTACCAGTTTGTGTTTGCGACCTGTGGATAGAGATACAAATGTATGGATACACGCGAGTGTAATCAAGAATACAAAACGGTAACATTATTCTAAAGCCTAGGTTAAATTGTAAAGACCATGCGTTGCCCGTGCAATATGATCCCTCTCTCGGCCTGCCTAGTTTACTCCAGAGGAGAGGTAAAACCGATACATCTGGAACAAGACAAGCTACAGAAGCTGCCAGATCAGCAAAGCAATGCTGTAACTGACCACCTGTCGGAGCTTTCATCCTAGACCAGTTGCCGACCAAGACTTAGGGCCTGGTCTGCCCTGCCAGGACATTAAGTCTCTAGCTTGTATTTCCTCGCACTAGGGTAAGGCTTGTACCTTCCCAATTGCACTCCTCCGCCCGAAGCCGTTGGCACAATGTGGGGTGTCGGGTTTGGTGAGCGCCGCATATACACAAACATAGTTAAAATGCTTCTCCAACTATTACGACTTCTATATCCATGGGAATTCAATGAAAACAATGAAACCCTAACACAAATGAACATACTAAGCACGAAGAAAGAGCTGTGTCACCTGTCATTCTCTAGAAGCAGCTTGCCTCAAACACTGTGACATATGAGATAATAGATGGAGCCTCTAAAGAGGCCGTAAAAAGAGACGCAACGAAATATATATATTACACATTTCAATGGCAATATAGAGACATATTTCGTATCCGCATGAGAAACCTGCATCAACTTCAGTGCAGAGGCAATAGTCCTACTTGCAGTTATACAGACTCTTAACGGTCGAGAGAAACTAAAAATGGCTTCATTCACAGAGAAGTCCTCTAAACTATCTCATCCTCAAAACAGGACATCATCATCCTTGAAATAGTTAGTTAGTCAGTTAGTTAGTTAGTCGACAGATCATCCTCATTGCACATCGAACCATTCAGTCCATAAGTGCTCGGATCCCCTCCTCAGCAAATCCCGCAGCGTTTAGCGGCTAACGACGCCAGTTCTGTGTTGGTTTATCAATCTTCTTTGGCTTCCTGCGTAGTGTTCTTGTTTGGCCACCCCTCTTTTAATTTGCTGTTCTCGCAGTCTGGCCATGGTTGTAGATTCACAGTCATCACTTGGTTCACGCAAAACTCTTACTTCTCGTAGAGCATTTAGAATGTCAGCCTGGTCCATGGCGCGTCCGCCCTCCACAGTAGCCTTACCTGCGAGCTTGTCAGCCCGCTCATTTCCTTGTACTCCCGCATGCCCTGGCACGAAGATGAAACTGATCTTTGCCAGCCGAGACCGCTACAGAGGCAGCAACCATTCTCTTCGGATCGACCCCTCCTCTATCCTCTTGATCATGTTCATTGAGTCGCTAAGGAAACATGCCCTATGAATGTCTGTGTCTCGAGCCATGTTATTGCTTTACTTACTGCCATGACTTCCATAGTCAGGCTACTTGTGGTTTCAGTGAAAGCACCAAAGTCCTCCTTCACAATTTTACACTCCGGCCCGAGCCGTAAAGGCCCATGAGCTTCTCACATGTCGGACGACCAACCCATCTGTGAAGATGACAGCATCACCGTCTTGCGAATTCTCGAAAATTAACGCTTGTACTTCAGCCTCCACAATTTTACACTCCGGCCCGAGCCGTAAAGGCCCATGAGCTTCTCACATGTCGGACGACCAACCCATCTGTGAAGATGACAGCATCACCGTCTTGCGAATTCTCGAAAATTAACGCTTGTACTTCAGCCTCCACAGCAGCCGGATTTTCTTGTCTGCATTTTCTATCTAGTTGGATACAAACTGAAAAGGATGTGCAGAAATATGTTGGCACCTATACCCACTCCTCGCCAGGTTCTAAGTCCTCAAGTGAACACACCTGTTGAAGAATGTCTTCGGCTTGATCCATCCACGACCGTCCTCTTTTTAACCTGCTGCCCTTCACCTTCATAATTTCACTATGCAGTGGATGTTGTGTGTTTGCGTTAACTCTGAGGTAGGCGCGTGCTCTGCAAACTTGTATTCTGTCTTCAATGGTTGGAAAATCAAGAAGGTAGCGCATCGCCCTGCATGCTGTATTTATTGTACATCCAAGAATAATGCGCATAGCTTCATTCTGTATCCTTTCCATCCTTTCTATCTGCTTACGGCTGAGAGTCAGGATTGCCATTGCATACTCAAAAACAGACATGACCAGCCACTCGTACAGAAGACATAGATGGCGCTGCTTACAGTTTGCTGCCGCCATCACCCGCATCGCAGCCAAACCCCGCTTGGCCTTTGTTATCACCTGGTCTATGTGCTAATTATAAGCAAGGCTTCGATCAAACCGTATCCCCATGTAATTCATTGCCTGCGTTCTTTCCACCGTCTCTGAACATATCTTTACAGTTGGTGTTGGAGTGTTGACAATATGATTATTCAACGAGAACCAAGTCACTGTTGCCTTTGTTGGGTTGACCATTGCCCCAGCTTCATCACACCAAGTACTTATGCGATTGAGTTCGGTTTGTAGTTTCACAGCAACCTGCTCTCTACACTAAAAACATCATCGGCATATGACAATGTCCTGCCAGGTCCAGTGATCTGCTCACTGGTGATTCTCACTGTGTAGGCGTTGAACAGTACCGGAGATAATGGTGATCCCTGTGGTAGGCCAGGATATATTGTTGTTGGTTCCGAAGTCCAACTGCCACATCTAAAAACTACTTTCCGTTGGAAGAGGGCTGCAGCGATCCGACTAAGGAGGAATGGACTTACTTTTAGTTCAAGAAGCTGAAGCATTAAAAAATCCAATGGTACTCTGTTGTACGCGTCCTCAAGATCAATCGCTGCAGCAAAGGTTTCAATGCCTGAGTGGAAACCTTCATAGACATCATGGGCAAAAACTGCTGCATTGGTCCAGGTTTCTCTTTTTGGACGGTACCCACCCAGGGTAGGTGGGAAAACACCTTGCCTCTCTAGCTGGCTTGATATTTTCCTGGCAATTACCTTCTCCAGCAGCTTGCCTATTGTATTATGCATGGTTATAATTGGATATCCCTGAATTTTTTTGGTGGTCTTTGTCAGGCTTCGGCAAGAGAATCAGATAGCTGTGTAACCACTCCTCCTTGATGCTAGCACTCCCTATACTGTTGTTGTACATGTCTGCTAGTTTCTCTAGCACCTATTGATGTCGTCGTACCTTATGCCATCAGGCCCCGGAGCGCTATTTTTTAATCGTCGAAGTACAGCCTTGATTTCTTTCACTGTCACTGTGTATTCATCCGAAGTGTTCTGGGCCTTGCACCTGTCTGAGGTGACCTCCTTGACCAGATTTCGGCCTTCCATATCTGTCTGGTTGCACTGCTCTAGATAGCGTTCAAAGAGGGCTTTGCCCTTGTCCTCGTCAGTCCTCTGCCAGATGAGGTCAGCACCTTGGAAGTCAGAAATGTTCTTATTCTTGACTACACCACTCATACTTTACAACATTAGAATGCTGATAGCAAGAATAAAAGATAACATTGGAATACTGATAGCAAGAATAAAAGACAACATTAGAATGCTGAGAGCAAGAACAGAAGTAGTCCTTCAGTGGATACCAGCTCTTTAAATGAAATGCAGATGAGCTTACACAGACTGGAAGAAACCTCTGCAACCTCATCAGTTCAACAGTTTCAAAGAAGCAAAGACACACCTAAACAATTCAACGATGACGAACTGGGGGGGGGGGAGGAGGAAAATTATAACTACAGACCATAGCATGACAGCATCAGTAAGCTAGGCAGATGCCGCGAGAAGAATTTTCATACACAGAACGGGACACTGTAAACGCGACACACCGACACCGAATGAACCTCTCTGACTCCGCCACTTGTAAATGTGGAGCACCAAGGAACACCTGAAAGCTCGTGCTATAAGATTGTCCAGATTTGTCCAGCCAGCAAAAGACAATCTGGATTATGGGAGCGACGATTCCAGGCAAACTATGGAAGACTGGGTAAGACCTCAAACGCACGGTCCCGTTTGTGATTCACACTTGAATATACCCATAGCAATCGTTTCACACGAAGGCGAAGTAAACTATTTCTATACAGATTGTTTCAGGTTTACTCCTAGATATGATCACTATCATGGATGGGCCTTAAGTTCATACCAGAGTACGACCAGCGTTGCCAGTAGTGGGTTGTGCTCAATATTTTTAAATCTAAAATCCAGAAACAACCAAATAAATCAATTTGATTGTTGCTCGCTGGAATTTAGGCGGCCTGGTGTGCCTTGCCAGTGAGAAGACCTGATCGTTCGGGTCCACATCGATTGACGGACGTCAGTCCGCGGCGATCGGGCAAATCTTGAGCTACAGCCTACGATGGGGGATGTTGTAATATTCTGTTATGATAATTTGGCCGTGTCCAGCGTGTGCCGCGTGGTTACACACCCGCTTCACACGCCGGTGGTCCGGGGTTTGTTTCCGGGTCCGGTCAAGGATATGCACTACTGATGAGCTCAAACGAGAGCGAAACTCGAGTCTGGTGCTTCCATATTGGCGTGGATGGGCTTTAGGTTCATACCAGAGTACGATCAGCGTTGCCAGTAGTGGGCTGTGCTCAATATCTTTAAATCTCAAATCCCGAAACAACCAAATAAGTCAATACATCATCCAGACAAAGCTGGCACTCTAGTCGGTTGGTCAACCTCTGGAAGACTGAGCTTCAACTCTTAAGTCCGATGTGTTAACGTTCAGGTCCGGTGAGACCCGAAACAGACTCACATCTTGCATCCGTCGTAATGAGCTTAGCATAGTTACTTTCTTCCCAATACAGTTTTAAATAAAAAGTTAGCTGCATATCCTTTACAGGACGTTGCAGTAAATAAACCCCAGCATTTTAAGGCTGTTTGTGATTTCTGGACAAGTTTACGTTCAGTAGTCTACCATTGCTTTCTGAACGACCGGCACCTAAACCATTTCATAAATAGACCCAAAGCAAAGAGGTCTGCTTTCAAATCGTCCGCAGCTGTGTTTTGAAAGCGGTACGCGAGTGTACGAACTGCGTCCGCAAATCCTTCGCCACGGTACCAAAGCAACATATCCGCGGAGACTGTGCGGCAGATTTTTCTTTTCCCCCTCCAAGCTAAGAAACAAAGGGCGTGAGCAAGGTCTGTACTGGAACTTCCCATGTCCCAACAGGCATGGCGGTCCCAGGAACTGCACTGGGGTTCCCAACCCCAGAGACTCCATCACGAAGTGTGCTCAAGATCTTCGTCTGTGTAAGACTTGGTCTGTGTAAGACTTGGTCTGTGTAAGACTTGGTCTGTGTAAGACTTGGTCTGTGTAAGACTTGGTCTGTGTAAGACTTGGTCTGTGTAAGACTTGGTCTGTGTAAGACTTGGTCTGTGTAAGACTTGGTCTGTGTAAGACTTGGTCTGTGTAAGACTTGGTCTGTGTAAGACTTGGTCTGTGTAAGACTTGGTCTGTGTAAGACTTGGTCTGTGTAAGACTTGGTCTGTGTAAGACTTGGTCTGTGTAAGACTTGGTCTGTGAAAGACTTGGTCTGTGTAAGACTTGGTCTGTGTAAGACTTGGTCTGTGTAAGACTTGGTCTGTGTAAGACTTGGTCTGTGTAAGACTTGGTCTGTGAAAGACTTGGTCTGTGTAAGACTTGGTCTGTGTAAGACTTGGTCTGTGTAAGACTTGGTCTGTGTAAGACTTGGTCTGTGTAAGACTTGGTCTGTGTAAGACTTGGTCTGTGTAAGACTTGGTCTGTGTAAGACTTGGTCTGTGTAAGACTTGGTCTGTGTAAGACTTGGTCTGTGTCAGACTTGGTCTGTGTAAGACTTGGTCTGTGTAAGACTTGGTCTGTGTAAGACTTGGTCTGTGTCAGACTTGGTCTATGTCAGACTTGGTCTGTGTCAGACTTGGTCTGTGTAAGACTTGGTCTGTGTAAGACTTGGTCTGTTTCAGACTTGGTCTGTGTAAGACTTGGTCTGTGTAAGACTTGGTCTGTGTAAGACTTGGTATGTGTAAGACTTGGTCTGTGTAAGACTTGGTCTGTGTAAGACTTGGTCTGTGTAAGACTTGGTCTGTGTAAGACTTGGTCTGTGTAAGACTTGGTCTGTGTAAGACTTGGTCTGTGTAAGACTTGGTCTGTGTAAGACTTGGTCTGTTCTTGCCACCTCAACGGCTTCTTCTTCTGCCTTTCACCTGCCAACGTAGCACAGGCCCGTCAAGCACCTCACGCGAAGGCCCGAGTAGTTAGTTGCATTTCCTTTACAGGACGTAGTAGTCAACCCCATCGTTTTCGTCAGTTTGTCATTTTTGGGGCAATTTACGTTTAATAGTTTACTATTGTTTTCTTAACGACCGGCACTCATGCCGTTATATGAAAATCATTGACAGGCGGTCTGCTTTAAAATCGCCAGCAGCTGTGTTTCGAACGCGGTATACAGGATTAGGAATCGCGTTCGTAACCCCTTCGTCAGAGCTCCTCGGTAGACTTATTCATAATTAGCTAGATCTGTCGGCTAAAGTCGTCACAGCTCCTTAGTAGACTTATTCATAATAAGCTGGATTTATCGTCTAAAGTCGTCACAGCTCCTTGGTAGACTTATTCACAATTAGCTGGATTTATCGTCTAAAGTCGTCACAGCTCCTTGGTAGACTTATTCACAATTAGCTGGATTTGTCGGCTAAAGTTGTCTCAGAAAGAAAAAGCAGCAGGATATAACAATATGAATTGGAAACAAATAGGTATATTAAGCTCCTGCGAGAAGAAACGTACTAAATATCAACACGTGCACATACCTTACAATGAGATCCGTATCGCGAAATACAGGTGAAAATCCGAAATCAGAAGCACTCAATAAATATATAAAATGAATAATAAAATAAAATAAAATAAAATACACACAAACGCGTACAATACGACAACACAGGAAGGCCGACGTTTCGATTCTCAGAATCTTTGTCAAGGACAGGACACCACAGATAGCTAACACAACGAAATATAGCACGCACGCACGCACGCACGCACGCACGCACGCACGCACGCACGCACGCACACACACACACACACACACACACAAACACTACTCCGATGCCATGTGGGGCAGAAAAGGTGGCTTTGCCAGCTGCGAAGGCGCTCGTTGGCTGCAGAGTTTAAGTTAAGTATAGTGGGTTGCCAGGTAGGATTTAAGTAGCCAAAAATATGCGAACAGTCTGCTGTGAAAATATAGGGGTGTGGGGACAGTTAGGTATAAATATAGGGGGTGGGGGGGGGGAAGGACAGCATAGTAATAGATAGTGTAAACAATTTGCGAAGATGGCACAGTTATACCGTAGCGTCCACAACAGTATTGATACCTGCTGGATGGATGCATCCCGGATTGTTGATTAGCTGGCATTCAATTTTGAGCCTGACGGAACTGTTCGAGTAGCTGGGTTTTAATGCGGTGACACATACATCGTCGACTCCATTATGGTTGGAGGAATTGAAATGGTTGGGGACAGGTTTGTCAGCGCCCTGACTGATGTCTCTGAGGTGTTCTCTAAAACGGTCAGCAAGACGTATGCTAGTTTGGCCAATGTGTTTCATGTCACATCGTTTGCAGATGATGACATAAATCAGATTGCGGGATGTACAAGTGAAAGAATCTTTCAAGGTGAAGGTGCCTTGGGGAAATGCAATCTCTGGTGTCTGAACAACGTATGGGCATGTCAGACAGTTCTTACGATGGCATTCGAATGTGGGCACAGATGAAGTAACCGTGGGGAGGCGACTATGCACAAGGTGGTCTCTGAGGCTCTGGTTACACTTAACTTAAACTCTGCAGCCAACGAGCTGCCCCACATGGCATCGGAGTAGTGTTTTTGTGTGTGTGCTGTATTTCGTTGTGTTAGCTATCTGTGGTGCCCTGTCCTTGACAAAGATTCTGAGAATCGAAACGTCGGCCGTCCTGTGTTGTCGTATTGTACGCGTTTGTGTGTTTTTTATTTTATTATTCATTTTATATATTTATTGAATGCTTCTGATTTCGGATTTTCACCTGTATTTCGCGATACGGATCTCCTTGTAAGGTATGTGCACGTGTTGATGTTTAGTACGTTTCTTCTTGCAGGAGCTTAATATGCCTATTTGTTTCCAATTCATAAAGTTGTCACAGCTCCTTGGTAGACCTATTCACAATTAGCTGGATTTATCGTCTAAAGTCGTCACAGCTCCTTGGTAG
>OY992890.1:31601354-31621354 GCA_963921405.1 Cepaea hortensis
CTGGGTAGAAGAGTTAGTTAGTTATATATCCTTTACAGTACGTCGCAGTCAACTCCAGCATGTGTTTTGCTGTTTATGATCTCTTGGCGGTCTGCTGTCGAATCGCCCGCAGCTGTGTTTCGACCGAGGTATGTGGGAATGCGAACTGCGTCCGACATTTCTTCGCCACGGAGCCGGTAGAAAAAGGAATGCCACACGGAAAATAATATGGAGGACAAATATTCGAATATAACGCCAATCTGCGGCTAAAAAATCAACGTTTGGAACATGTAGGTATTTCTGGAAATCAAGAAACATGAATGAAATTGGTTAAGCTGCAGTAATACTAAACATCGCGCGAACGAAGTGGATAACGAGCTGCGCTGGTAATGTCATGAGGGCGGTCGGTCATGGGTTTCACGCCTGGGCACTTCCCTTGCCAAAGTGAGGAAAGGATTGGCCACATATTACTCCTTACTCCCGACCTACAAAATGTGATGGCTCTATCACATCACAGACCCTAGTAGGAAACTACTTTGGGACAAAATATACATGTTATTGTAATACTAATAATACTACGGTATGGGGTGTATTTTTAATGACTGTGGGGTATTTTGAAAATCTTGACGTTCCAAGTTTTGTATTCACCCAGTGTGAACTCGTGCAACATAAACGGTAAATACAAAACTTGGAACGGCAATATTTTCAAGACCCCCACAGTCATTAAAGATGAACCCTGTACAAAGATGTGTGTAAGCGGTACTTGATTGATACAGGCATTGATACTGCACCTTGGGAGCAAGTCGTCGCCGATCGTGTTGCATGGAGGGCATCATCATCAAGTGCCCTGCCAGCTGGCGTAGGCGTTCATGGCTCTCCACATGTCTTTGGTGTTCTGGATCAACTCTGCTGATGATATTCCTCCACGCCACCGTCTCAATCCGTCCAGCATTATTTGTCTTGGTCGGCCTCTGCCTCTCTTCCCCTCGATCTTTCCAGTTGTCACGATGTTCTCCAACGCCTCTCTTCTCATCACATGACAGAAGAAAGATGTTTGTCTTTTTCTTTTTGTTGTATATAATGTTCTAGTTTCATTAGCCTGTTTCCAATAGTCGTTGTTAGTTATTCTCGCAGTCCAAGGAATTCGCAACATTCGTCTCAGGAACCACATCTCTGTTGCTTCTAATTTCTTCTTAATTTGTTCATTTACATTCCAAGATTCACTGCCATACAGCAAAACTGGTTCTACATAGCATTTCAGCACTCTCTTTCTTACATTCAGTGATAGTGACTTATTGCATAAGATACTCTTCATTTTCTGAAATGTTGCTTTTGCTTGCCCTATTCTGCTCTCAATCTCTGTTGCACATCATCATGTCTGGCAAAGATCAGAAATGGAATAAAGACAACGGAGAAAATGATTGCAGATAGGTCACGCACTGAGCGTGTGAGACGTACGATGGTGTGTGATGGTGGAAATGACCATGTGTTCACATGCATCCACTGTGGACGAACATGTACATCGCGAATTGGTCTGATCAGTCACATTCGCTACCGCCAAGGGCTGTAATAATTATTTATGCCTGTTTTGAAGCACAATGTAACAAACTATCGTCTGTCAAGACGGCAAGGTGTCAGGACAGTAATAATACTAAATCAACAAAGACCGAACGGGAATATAAATAATCAGAGACAAAACAAAATCACCCCGAACGCTTCGGATTTTCTGATGTAGCGAGTCAGTCTCATCTCTCCATTGCCCTTGATGTAAGGATCGCCGATCAGTCTCACCTCCTTGGCTGGAGATGTGGTTGCCAGGAGACCCATGGTGACACACAAACAGCGATGAATAAGTACAGCAACCTGACTTAGGTATCATTTAAGACATGCCACGGACACATGTCAGGTGTATGCATAAGGGGAGCCGATGTGGTGGAGTGGCCGACACGCTGGCCTTCCGGCCCTGAGTCATATTGTCGAATTCCCGTTACGAAGGGAACGCCGGCTGCCTGGCCGAGGGGTTAGCAGCTTTCTCCGTTAACCCCGAATACTCTCGTGGTCAACGTGAGCGGACGAGAATTAGAAGTGGTTGGAGTCACGCCAGAGACTTATGAGAGTATGGAGCCGGTCGCTCAGAAAGTCGTGGCGTGCTGATGAGCGTAATCTAGCCTAGGAATCAACATACAGCTGAAAGATGCTGGTGTTGACCGCGATATCCTGAAACAGGATGGAAACGCGGGGGAAAAAAAAATTACGAAGGGAACATTATTTCTAGACTCTCGCCTGCCAGCCCACTGGGCAATGATAACCTATGACCTATGTTTATTGCGACTGAAACCGTGCGAAAAAATCACCATCGTCATCATCATAATTCCTATTTATATTTAGGGTTGTCTGTAATAGATCTCCAACACGGCCGTTCAAGTTATTCAACGTATCTATTAAATTCCCATGAGTTTCCTTGGGCACAAACATAAAATAAATCATAATACACGCAGCTTGCGGGCTCTTCAACTTAAACCATGCTATTTTTGTTTCTATATGAACACTAATGATAACCTATGACCTATATCTATCGCCTCTAAAACCGTGTGAAACAAATCATCATCATAACTCATCTCTTAGGGACGCAGAGGTGTTTCCAAGGCACCAGTGCCAGGTACTATACTGGCCAAGACCTACTAACACGTCCTAGTCGTGCGTCCTAGGCAACAGGTCCCTTCGGGGTCCTGGCTAACGTAGTAGGATCGCTGATTCTTCCGAAGTCGGAGAGTATCTGCTTGCACGGCGAGGAACCACCAGTCTGCACACCAATAAGCCAGACATGGGACAACGGATACTCACGCAAACCTTAGTCCGGTATGACATCACACTGATGTTGGACAACAGGATGTCTTCATCCGACATACAGGACTTCACGCTGGAGTTCACAGCCAGCGAACGCAAGCAAGCAATAACTCATCTCTGTAGTTAATTTAGTTGCTTAGCATTTACAGACCGTCACAGTCAACCCCAGAATTTCTAGGCTGTTTGTGATTTCTTGGTAAGTTTACGTTTGGTAGCTTGCCATTGCTTTCTGAACGACCGAAACTAACACTATTGTATGAAAATCAGCGTAATTCGGTCTGTTTCCAAATCACCCGTAGCTGTGTTACGAACGCGGTTTGAGGGATTACGAATTGCGTTCGTAACCCCTTCGTCACAACTCCAGCAGATTCGTTCCAGTGCCTTTGTTGTAGTTTCTAAGGAGTCTCTGTGGCGAAGTGGTCAAGCTGTTTGACTCGGGCTCCGAAGGTTGTGGGTTCAATTCCGGGCCGCGTCCTTCGATTCACGAGTTAAATTTTTCCGAGACTCCTGTGGGTCGTCGCTAGAGCTACGGAGTTCGTGCCTTGTGCGACGCTTTCCGCGCTGCGGAAAGAGACCGAGCCATATGAGATAAAACCCGGTGCAATAAAGTCGACCCTGTCGACTTTTAAGCGACTTTTTTAAAGCGACTTTGTTGTAGTTTCTGTTAGGTTGTATCCTAATAATATCTTGATTTGTTGTAGTTTCTGTTAGGTTGTATCCTAATCATATCTTGATTTGTTGTATTTATGTTAGGTTGTATCCTCATAATATCTTGATTTGTTGTAGTTTCAGTTTGGTTGTTTCCTAATCATATCTTGATGTTGTCTGTTCATTTTCAAGCTCATTAACGCTCTACTCCCTAAATGCTCCATTACTTATTGCTTCACGATAGATTGTAACAATAGATTGTTACGCTGTTTGATGTAACCTTGTCGTTCACATTTTTATTTGTGCCAGAAGTTTCTTTTTTATACCGAGTTATTCTCAAGCTTCGTGCTGTCGGAGATTGCAATTTGTGGAGAGACGTGATCGCCCACACCAGCCGGCATGGCACTGGCTGATGATGATGATGATGATGATGATGATGATGATGATGATGATGATGATGATAATGATGATGATGATGATGATGATGGTGGTGGTGTTGATTTTCAAATATTTGGACATTCTTAAATTACCATGGGCCAAGAAAAAGGAAAAGAAAAAAAAAATAACCATTCCGCAAGATACTGAACATCAAAGAAAACGGAATTATAAATAGCATCCACTGCCACAGGTTGAGAAGGCAGGCGTGTATCGTGGTTAGCCACACAATCAATGTGCTGAAGAGACAAGTTGCCTGCATTCCCGTGAATCAACCATGATCTCAGCTGGAAAGAAGCAATCCGCGAACAGCAACTAAGCTGCGAGATTGCAAGAATATCACAGTAAATGTCCCCAAGTTGATGGTAGACGATCAGTACCCACCACATGCACAAACTGCCGTAGAGCCACCACGAGTATGATGGGGATGAGTGTATCTGGACGACACCAAAACATCACCAGTCTATGAAGCTACATTCATTCATTCATTCATTCATTCATTCATTCATTCATTCATTCATTCATTCATTCATTCATCCATCCATCCATTCATTCATTCATTCAGTAGCATGTCCTTTGCAGAACATCGGTCCCATAACAACCTTACGGAAAACTTCTCGGTCATAAGCAAGATGTCCGATACACCCAACTGGAGACCATCTGCCACATTCTGCACCCATCTTCTCTTTGGCCTTCCTTTTCCTCTCTTCCCGGGCATATATCCCTCCATTATTGCTCTCTCCAAACTTTCATGACGTTTCTAGTGACCAAATTATTTCAATTTTCTTTGTTTCATCATCTTTAGTATCCAACATTCTTCACTATTCAGATCTTGTTGTTATTTTCTGTATCCAAGATAGTCTAAGAACCGGTCTATAACATTTATATTGAAAAGAATTTATGCACTATTCAGCTTGTTTAGTAAGTGTCCAGGTCTCACAGGTGTATGTTGCAATGGGAAGATGCATGCTCTTAAAGATCTAATTTTTGTAGGTCTATCTGTCCCACTCCACAATGTATTCAGTTGGTTTAGTTTTTGAAGAGCAATAGATATTCGTTTTTTGATTTCTTTCATTATGTCACCATTTTTGGTAATTAGTGAACCGCAAAACGACAGATAATAAACAGCATATTCACACCAACCCTATGCTACCAATCTCAAACCTGGACTTTATCTAAATTACACCTTCGCAAAATCAACACCTGCGAAATGAGATGCCTGAGGAGAGCTGCCAACTTAACAATCCGAGACCGAGTAAGAAATGCTACTATCAGACAGACTGTGGGATCAACACCTTGTGCCACATTTATTGACAGACAGAAGATCAAGTGGTTTGGCCATGTCATTAGAATGCAACATCAACAACTACCATCACTGGCCTTACATCAAAGATCATCTGCGACGAGACCACGAGGACGTCCAAGAAGAAAATGGATTGACGACATCAGAGACATTGTACAACCTCACGGAATGACACTATCCAGTGCCGTCCACCGGGCGCTGGAACGCAAATTATTCCTCCCCACGACGCTTGACGGCAGAAGTGGAAGATGATGATGATGATGATGATGATGATGATGAGTGAACCTACATGGCTTGGTCAAATGACATAACCGGGACATTAACACAGACCTGATCTGAGACTGATGATCGTGTCAGATGGCAACCAATGATGACCCGCGCTTACCATCCTGGGATGAACATGAGATGGCGGACAATGATGGCTCTTGCTTACCAACCGGGCATGATCATGAGATGGCGAACACTGATGGCCCACGCTTACCAACCTGGCATGATCATGAGATGGCGAACAATGATGGCTCTCGCTTACCAACCTGGCATGATCGCGAGGTGACAAGCAATGATGGCCCACGCTTACCAACCTGGCATGATCATGAGATGGCGAACAATAATGGCCCACGCTTACCAACCTGGCATGATAATGAGATGGCAAACAATGATGGCTCTCGCTTACCAACCTGGCATGATCATGAGATGGCGAACAATGATGGCCCACGCTTACCAACCTGGCATGATCATGAGATGGCGAACAATGATGGCCCACGCTTACCAACCTGGTATGATCATGAGATGGCGAACAATGATAGCCCACGCTTACCAACCTGGCATGATCATGAGATGGCGAACAATGATGGCCCACGCTTACCAACCTGGCATGATGATGAGATGGCGAACAATGATGGCTCTCGCTTACCAACCTGGCATGATCATGAGATGGCGAACAATGATGGCTCTCGCTTACCAACCTGGCATGATCATGAGATGGCGAACAATGATGGCTCTCGCTTACCAACCTGGCATGATCATGAGATGGCGAACAATGATGGCCCACGCTTACGAACCTGGCATTATCATGAGATGGCGAACAATGATGGCCCACGCTTACCAACCTGGCATGATCATGAGATGGCGAACAATGATGGCCCACGCTTACCAACCTGGCATGATCATGAGTCTCTGATACCTTCAGTTCATGCAACTTCTACATGTAATGTCGGTTTGTATTGGTAAATTATTGGAGCAGTAGTGTGGCAGTGGCTGCCGTTCTCCAGAGTCGTGGATCGGCCCAGTGTTCTTGTCTCGACCATACCAAGTGGCCAAGCCATCCGGGTATTTAATTCTCTGTCTTCCCCTTGTTCTTTTCCGCTCGGTCTTGCCAGTTGTCACTAAGTTCTCCAATTGTTTTTTCTTCTCATAACGTGACCAAAAAATAAATACGCCTGGAGAATGTAAAAAGCTCTTTACTTTACACTAACTTATGTTAACAGAGGATCATTGTCATCCTGCACTGAAAGAACAGAAGGGCATGCATTGATGCTGAGAAACAACGCAAGCAGGAGGGTACATAACGAATGCTCATTTACCTTTTCCTTTGAGAAGAACGTAAAAGTCGCAGGCAATATGGCGCTCCCGTATGATGTACTTGTTGGCTTCTATTCTGCGTGAGAATTCAGAAACATGAATCATACAGGGTGTATTTTTAATGACTGTGCGGTGTTTGAAAATACTGGCGATCCAAGTTTTGCATTTACCTATTATGTTGCGTGAACTTTACAGAGGGTGAATATTGGACCGGCAATATTTTCAACCACTGCAAAGTCATTAAAAATACACCCTATAAATACACCAACATGGAAAACATTATACGCATAGAGTAGGACTCACGCAAGAAGGAGAAGGTTGGTTAGTCGGTGAATCTTCTGGCAGTGAAACTAACCGCACGTTCTTTACAGGGCGTTGCAATCAACCCCAGAATGTTTTGGATTGTTTGTGCTTCCCTTGGCAAATTTATGGTCAGTAGTTTCCTTTGGATGACTCAGTTTTAATTCTGAAGTCGGATGCATTGTGGGTTAGGTGGTTGAAGCCCTGCAATGGGCTTGCATCTATCGAAGTGACACGGTGCAGAGACTTCCCTTACAACCCGGTACCGAAGTGTCAGGGACGGTGATGATTAACTCTCATATCCCTCTCCAAGCTCAGAAACCAGCGGGGTGTGCAAGGCTGGTACTGGAACTTGGCATCTGCGTCTATGTAACCGTGTCATGATCCCGTACAGCACACAGGAACTGATTTGGGTTATCCCTAGGCTGGTGATGCTTCCTCCACATGTTTCCCAAGGGCAAATGATCACATGTTTTAGACTATTTCAATAAAATATTGCTAAAGTCTGGGTGGGAGGGGGAGAAAGAATCAGTACCTTAGCTCGCTCTCTCACTGTGTACTATTTCCTCCTGTTATCTTTTCATTGGTCATAGGGTAGGGGTCTGTTGAGAATGACGTACCGGAAACATGTGGAGGAAGCATCACCAGCCCAGGGATAACCCAAATCAGTTCCTGTGTGCTGTACGGGATCATGACACGGTTACATAGACGCAGATGCCAAGTTCCAGTACCAGCCTTGCACACCCCGCTGGTTTCTGAGCTTGGAGAGGGATATGAGAGTTAATCATCACCGTCCCTGACACTTCGGTACCGGGTTGTAAGGGAAGTCTCTGCACCGTGTCACTTCGATAGATGCAAGCCCATTGCAGGGCTTCAACCACCTAACCCACAATGCATCCGACTTCAGAATTAAAACTGAGTCATCCAAAGGAAACTACTGACCATAAAATTGCCAAGAGAATCACAAACAACCCAAAACATTCTCAACAGACCCCTACCCTATGACCAATGAAAAGATAACAGGAGGAAATAGTACACAGTGAGAGAGCGAGCTAAGGTACTGATTCTTTCTCCCCTTCCCACCCAGACTTTAGCAATATTTTATTGAAATAGTCTAAAACATGTGATCATTTGCCCTTTCTCTTCATGTCACGTCCTAACTCAAAGTGTTTATAACGTTTTAATTGCAACTGTTTCCTGCATTTGCATTAGGTGCACTCCGTAGTTGGTTAGTTAGTTGCATATTCTTTACAGGACGTTTGCATTCAACATCATAATTTTTTGCTGTTGTTGATGTCTTGGCAAGTGTTACGTTCAGTAGTTTGTGAATGCTTTCTGAACGACCGGCACCCATACAATTTAATAAAAGACCAGCGCAACGCGGTCTACTGCTAAATTGCCCGCATCTGTGTTTCGAACGCGGGTATGCGGGATCACGAACTGCATCTGTAACTCCTTCGCCACGGATGCCGGCGTGCATTCCACGTGTAAGATAATTTTACAAGTAGTCTTTGCCTTCTTTCTAGATACAGGCTTGGACTGACCGCTATAACCACTCTGTTTCCTGTCGTAACGTCTTCAAACGTGTGCATAGTGTGAGGCTTTGTCAGCCTTATACTGTATTACTGTATTACAGTGTGTTTCTTGCATTGTTTACCTCTGTAAAAAAAAAAAATAGGTCGCTGCCTAGGAACATTCGCTATCTTAAAGTTTGCCAAAATACAGATTGTCTTCAGTGCCAGTTTGAAGCTTCTTGGCCAGCTCATATGTGACGTAGCTATCTCATTGCCATGCAGTTCTCCGCACCAAATGGAGATGTCAGCATCATGGACTATGCTGAATGACGGAGACGACCATGGTCCCTCAATAACATCTGTTCTTTGTGTTATTGATACGTTCAAGGTCTGATTTGTGTGTGCAGTATGTGTGTAGTGTGTGTGTGTCTGTGCGTGTGTGTGTATTATGCCTGAAGTATATGTGTGCGTAGTTTATAGTTGTGTCTAGTATATCTGTGTGTGTAGTATGTGTGTAGTGTGTGTGTAGTATTGTGTAGTGTGTACTATACGTGTATTATATGTGTGTAGTATGTGTGCGCGCTGTATCTGCGTGTATGTGTGTGTAGTATGTATATAAAATGTGTAGTATAGTTGTATAGTATAGACGGTATAGTTTCTCATTTGTCTGTCAGTTAGCTGGTGAGTTTCTCATCTGTCAGTCAGTGTGTGTGTGTTTCTTACCTGTCTGTCGGCCGATGTGAACATTAAATTAAATAAATATTTATGAACTGAGTGACACTATGAACTTACTCCGTATACCAGGCCAGTCTGGCTAATCTTCTCTGGAATGCAGGTGGGTACTGGACGAAACTTTTGTACGCTTGTAGGACAGTCAGTACCTACAGAGGACATAAACACGTGCTTCTTTCAAGGTGTCTCTCATAGAGTTAACAAAAAGACCGCATTTAGTATACTGTATTCGACAAACAATAATCAATTGCTGAAATATATCGAAGCATTATCTATTAGTCTATACCAGCCGTTACTATGTAAACAGAAGGACTTCCTGTTAAGTGTTAAGATTTCGGTGGATAAAATGTTCTATACGTTCACGCACTATCAGCAACGATGTACAGTTAAATTTATACAAGAGACAGCATTGTAGTTATAGACATATTTCTAGCGAATAACAGAAGAAGAAAAAGCGACGTTGTACATTCTAAATTCCGCCAAAGTATAATTTATTTCTTCACTTCACACTCTGCAGTATGCACCTGACGAAATGCACCGAAATATGCCAGGCACGATTGCACAATATGGCGTCTCTGTTTAAATGTCACTGTTTTGCCTGTGTACAGCAACTTTTCCCATAACCTCACTATCAATAGCTCTCTACCTTCAGCACAACGTACCCATTCATGTGACGATATCATTCTATACTATGACATCGGAACCAGCTATTTGGGAACTCTTGAGGCAACTTAAAAAAAAAAAACAAACATAAGAAATAAATTTGCCGGTACTGATGGGCAATCACAGAATTAGAGGAGGAAACAGCAATGAAAGGACACACTAGAGAAAAAAAAAACAAAAGTTCAAATTATAGACACTAGTTAGAACTGAAATCTTTCAGAGGGTATGTCTTTCGTTAGGATGTTTTCAAAATTGAAAGTTTTCTTGGGCTGCGGCTTTTCCGCCTACACTATTCAATTTCCAATTACCGCGCTCGGGCTTCAACTTCCTGTGCGCTGACGAGTGGGTCGTAGGTTAATTCCACACACAGGTCAGTTGAACATCTACTCTCATTCACATATCATTCACAAAGCAATAGTGAATTACTGAACGTTAAAATTGTCAAGAAAATCGAGCTGAGTTTATCGCAACGTCCAGCACGGAAGTATGGAAACCAGATGTGTACGTAACTTTCAATAACGTAAACCACTCCCGTGTGTTGCCGGGGCCCATAAGGGAAGCAAAGAATAGCAACACTGTAGCCTACCATGCATGTCGTAAGAGGCGACTAAGGAGGCTTGATGGTTCCGTCGCCCTGCTACTGAGTAAGTGCGTGGCATGACACTGTGAGCTGCGAGTTTCGTGTGAAATGCTTTTGAATCTGCCCGAGGTGTTTTGGAACGTGACTGCATGTTCGGAGCGATGGCAGCTGGCTATATCCCAGAGTTGACCGGTTTTTGCCTTATGCAGAAATGCGTGGCTGCTGGGCTTCTGGTTGACTGCCACTACCATCAGCGATGAACTGTATTTCGTGGACTGTGTGGGTGAACATCTAGGAAACATCCAGATGGGAAAATGACTGCCGATTCCATCAGAGATGAACTGGGTATTTCGTGGGGGACTATTGTGTTGACATTCTGGCTGCGGCATTATGCACAGTCTATCTGTGCGGGCTGTTGTTTGTCGAGACTCCTGTCTTTTCCACTTTTCACATTAGGCAGTGGGGAGCGTTTTGTGTGATATTCACTGGCACAGGAACGGAGCATAATGGGGACGACCCGTTGCTGTGAAGTTGAAACCGCGACTAACTAACTAACTAACTAACTAACTAACTAACTAACTAACTAACTAACTAACTAACTAACGTAAACCAAACAGTTTAGAAATCATTACACTGTTACCCTTCATCTGTAAGGCAGGAAGGAACACGATTACCTTGTCGATTTCTTTATCGCTTCGGACGTACCACGGCTTGGTTAGGGTCAGCATCGTCTCGAAGGGAATTTGTAGCTACGATTACAAATACAATAACAATAAACAACAACAAATGTGTTATCACATGCCAGGTTAAAGAAAACTAATCGCTGGACACTAATGGTGATGATTATTATGGTGATAATACAGATGATGATGGTGATGGTGATGATAAGGATGTTGATATTGATGATGATGATGATGATGATGATGATGATGATGATGATGATGATGATGATGATGATGATGATGATGATGCTGATAATACTGATGATGCTGATGATAATGATGATAATTATGATGATGATGATGATGATGATGATGATGATGATGATGATGATGATGGTGATGATGATGATGATGATGTTGATGAAAAGTCCGCTACTAAGATGATAATAATGGCACTTGGTATAACTACTTTCAAACGCTCAATACAAACAATATAATGCTCAAGTTAAAGTAATTGCCTGTCCTTTACAGGACATCGCAATCAACCTTAGCATTTATTGACTGCTTGTAATTTTCTAGGCGATTTTACATTTTGCCTTTTCTCATTTTCTTCCGACTGTCGGTGAGTGCGTGAAAACAGTTAGTCACCAACTCTTAAAAGTTGGCAGTCCATTTTCTGAGGCCCATGTTTTAGCCTTCGTGATAGGGTACATACGCCTTGCCGGCCCAGCGGCCGTGTCTTAGAATCACAATCAAGCCCGATGTTTTTTTTTAATGTACCCGGACTTCAATATACCCCAACCAGGGAGTTTCCGTGGCGAAATTGTTACGCCGTCCGTCTGCCTCTAAAGCAGTGGTTCTCAACCGGTGGGGAACTCTCCCCCCCCCCCCAGGAGGGAATTTTAGGGTTTCCAGGGGGGGGGGGAGGAGTGAAGATTATCAAGATCGCGTTAATACAAGAACCGATTACTTGATCTTGTTTTTCCCTTCATACTTTACGGTTCTGTACGTCTCACTCTTCTAAAATTCATGTTATAAAGTAAGTAGACCCACAAATCACGTTTTATGTGGACGTCTAGACTTGTTTTACTATGTGTTTCCATTATTACGTATACTGTGTAGGGGCGGGAGGGGGATTTTTAGGTAGGAAATACGGAAAGGGGGGAGGGGGGATGACGGTCTGAAATATGGTGAAGAGGGGCACAGGACAAATTTTTAGGTAGGAAATACGAAAGGGGGGAATGACGTTCTGAAAATATTGTGAAGGGGGGCACGGGCCAAATAAAAGTTGAGAACCACTGCTCTAGAGCATACTGCTGAAGTCAGAGTTATCAGACCACAAGGCGAAACAAGAACCATGATAGAATCCGCCATGGTTTGTTCCATCTACACAACAGTTGTTGACAATATGATTATTCAACGAGAACCAAGTCACTGTTGCCTTTGTTGGGTTGACCATTGCCCCAGCTTCATCACACCAAGTACTTATGCGATTGAGTTCGGTTTGTAGTTCCCCAGCAACCTCCTCTCTATCCTTACCCTGACGATACACTAAAACATCATCGGCATATAACAATGTCCTGCCAGGTCCAGTGATCTGCTCACTGGTGATTCTCACTGTGTAGGCGTTGAACAGTACCGGAGATAATGGTGATCCCTGTGGTAGGCCAGGATATATTGTTGTTGGTTCCGAAGTCCAACTGCCACATCTAAAAACTACTTTCCGTTGGAAGAGGGCTGCAGCGATCCAACTAAGGAGGAATGGACTTACGTTTAGTTCAAGAAGCTGAAACATTAAAAAATCCAGTGGTACTCTGTTGTATGCGTCCTCAAGATCAATCGCTGCAGCAACGGTTTCAGTGCCTGAGTGGAAACCTTCATAGACATCATGGGCAAAGACTGCTGCATTGGTCCAGGTTTCTCTTTTTGGACGGTACCCACCCAGGGTAGGTGGGAAAACACCTTGCCTCTCTAGTTGGCTTGATATTTTCCTGGCAATTACCTTCTCCAGCAGCTGTGTAATGCTGTGTTCAGAGACGGTGGAAAGAACGCAGGCAATGAATTACCTGGGGATACGGTGTGATCGAAGCCTTGCTTATAATGTGCACATAGACCAGGTGATAACAAAAGCCAAGCGGGGTTTGGCAGCGATGCGGGTGATGGCGGCAGCAAACTGTGAGCAGCGCCATCTATGTCTTCTGTACGAGGGGCTGGTCATGTCTGTTTTGGAGTATGCAATGGCAATCTTGACTCTCAGCCATAAGCAGATAGAAAGGATGGAAAGGATACAGAATGAAGCTATGCGCATTATTCTTGGATGTACAAGAGATACATCATGCAGGGCGATGCGCTACCTTCTTGATTTTCCAACCATTGAAGAGAGAATACAAGTTTGCAGGGCACGCGCCTACCTCAGAATTAACGCAAACACACAACATCCACTGCATAGTGAAATTAGGAAGGTGAAGGGCAGCAGGTTAAAAAGAGGACGGTCGTGGATGGGTCAAGCCGAAGACATTCTTCAACAGGTGTGTTCACTTGAGGACTTAGAACCTGGCGAGGAGTGGGTGCAAGTGCCAACAGACGTCTGCACATCCTTTTCAGTTTGCATCCAACTAGATAGAAAATGCAGACAAGAAAATCCGGCTGCTGTTGAGGCTGAAGTACAAGCGTTGATTTTCGAGAATTCGCTAGACGGTGACGCGGTCATCTACACAGATGGGTCGGTCGTCCGACATGTGAGAAGCTCATGGGCCTTTACAGCTCGGGCCGGAGGGAGAATTGTGAAGGAGGACTCTGGTGCTTTCACTGAAACCACAAGTAGCCTGGCCATGGAAGTCATGGCAGTAAGTAAAGCAATAACATGGCTCGAGACACAGACATTCACCAGGGCTTGTTTCCTTAGCGACTCAATGAACATGATCAAGAGGATAGAGGAGGGGTCGATCCGAAGAGAATGGTTGCTGCCTCTGAAGCGGTCTCGGCTGGCAAAGATTAGTTTCATCTTCGTGCCAGGGCATGCGGGAGTACAAGGAAATGAACGGGCTGACAAGCTCGCAGGTGAGGCTACTGTGGAGGTTCGGACGCGCCATGGACCAGGCTGACATTCTGAATGCTCTACGTGATGTGAGACTTTTGCGAGAACCAAGTGATGACTGTGAATCTACAACAATGGCCAAACTGCTAGAGCAGCAAATTAAAAGAGGGGTGGCCAAACAAGAACACTACGCAGGAAGCCAAAGAAGATTGATAAACCAACACAGAACTGGGGTCGTTAGCCGCTACACGCTGCGGGATTTGCTGAGGAGGGGATCCGAGCACTTATGGACTGAATGGTTCGATGTGCAACGAGGTTGATCTGTCGACTAACTAACTAACTAACTAACTATCTACACAACAAATGGCCAAGACCCGTTCTCTCAATTAAAGTAACATGCAACGAGAGAACATTGTATGTGGTGTGTAGACATTACGAGAATATTAGCGAGCGAGAAAAAGAAGACGAGTGTGACCAACAACAACAGCAACAACAACAACAACAACAACAACAACAACAACAACAACAACAACAACATAGCATGAGCATAGCCTACGATGGGTAGCGTTGTGGTATTCTGTTGTGATAATTTGGTGTGTCCAGTGTGTGCCGCGTGGTTACACACCCGCTTCACATGCGTGATCCGGGACTGTTTCCTGATCCGGTCAGGGATATGCACTACTGACGAGCTCAAACGAGGGCGAAACTCGAGTCTGGTGCTTCCATATTCACGTGGATAGGCCTTAGGATCATACCGGGGTGCGATCGGCGTTGCCAGTAGTGGGCTGTGCTCAATATTTAAACAACAACAACAACAACAACAACAACAACAACAACAACAACAACAACAACAACAACAACAACGTCAACAACAACGTCAACAACAACAACGTCAACAACAACAACAACAACAACAACAACAACAACAACAACAAGCATAGATGGTGCCTATACATTTATAATGCAATAACAAGACTGTCTTCAACAATAGTAAATAACTATTTTCCAGATCGTGGGGCTATTAGGTTAGTAAGTTAAATATCTATTGGGGTATCATCCCTGCACTCCGGACATGTACATAGGTGCTCAGACCCCTCCCCCTCCAACATATACATCAGCGTCAGGCAGCTAATAGTGTCAGTTCTGTGTTGGTTGACGAGCCGCCTCGTTCTCCCTATGTGCCTCTCGTGTCTGGCCGTACCAATGCTTACTCTCGAATCTCTCATTCTTGACAACAATGTGAGTTATGCATATTGTATTAGCCCTATATTTATATAGGCCAATCTGCACGCAGTAGGTCATTGGTCAATATCTCTCCGGCAGCCTTCACTTCCAGTTCAATTTCCTACTACCTTTTTTATGTTGGATCCCACGTAATGAAATAAATAATACACCCCTCCCCCACCTTCTTTCTTCTCCTTCAACATGGATTGATTGATTGATTGATTTAGGAATCGACATCACAGCATTCGGGGCATTCCCATAAGTGCTCCGTCCCCATCCTCAGCATGGATTCGAACAGATGACCACAGCGCCGACAAGCAAGCGTTTAGCCACAACACTACAGCGCCCCTCCCCTTTTCCTTGAATGTACTAAGAATTCTAGTTAGATATAACGTATCTCTTTGAATGTACCAAGAATTCCAGTTAGAAGATATAACGTATCTCTTTGAATGTACCAAGAATTCCAGTTAGAAGATATAACGTACATCTTTGAATGTATTAAGAATTCCAGTTAAAAGATATAACATACCTCCTTGAATGTACAAAGAATTCAAGTTAGAAGATATAACGTATCTCATTGAATGTACTCAGAATTAAAATTAGAAGATCTAACGTACCTCTTTGAATGTGTACTTTGAAGGATCAAACATCTTCTTCCTGGCTTGTATGGACCTTTTTCTGCTGTCTGCTCGCTGCTGCTTGGTGAACATATCGATGTCTTTCATGATCTGCTTCGTGGAACCAGATCTGCGCACAACAAAAACAACACAAACAATAATATCAACACTCGTTCCCATTCTAATACTACTACTGTGGAAGAACACATGTACCCTCGGGGCCTGGGGGAAATAGTGCGACAAAGAATGACCAGGGGTTCTAACCGATGCTCAGTTCTCCGAGGAAGGGCCAGAGGGACACATAATCATACTGCTGCTGGTACCTTTAGTGCTGGGACTCTTCGCTGCTGTTGAGGATAGGACTGAGCATATATGCCCCAAGTACTGTGGCGTCGGTTCTTGGCTAAACCCAACTCAACTCAACATAACAGTAGCGTTAGTTGCATGTAGTTTACAGGACAATGTAATCAATACCAGCATGTATTAAATAATACATTGTACAGGAGCAGTTGCCTGCTATACGTCAGTGATATGATAGCACCATCATACATTGCACTCATGAGAGCAAGGAGGAATTGGTGGTCAATTCTTTCTTCACTTTGACAAGCGACAAGCCCATGCGAATATCCGATTTCGACCGTGCTCATGATATTACCAGCGGCTGTTTGTAATTTACTAGGAGATTCTGCATTCAGTAATTTGCCATTGCTTTCTGAACCGCTAAAGCCTCATACCTTCTACATCAACTCAGCGCAGTCTGCTTTCAGACACAGCTGGTCTCGATCCCTCGATAAAAAATTATTGCAGGGAGGAAAATAGCGTTGAATGCCGACTAGATTCTTCACTGTCGTGTGAAGTGAAACATGGGTAAACAGGAGACAACCAAAAGAGAAACATCTTATGACAGTAGCAGTGTAGTTTCTGAGGATCATGCTAAGATGTTATGTTATGTTACGTCAAACTACGTCACGGCACATTTGACATTCCAACGCTGGCTCAATCTTCCGATGCAGCAACCATCCCAAAGTATCTCCGCGCTCTGTCCCCATGAGGACTTCATTATGGTGTATCCTCACTTTCCCACGAAGGCGGCATTGGCGTGCTTACCCAGGCTTTACTCCCAGTTCGTAAAGTCGGGCTAGAGTCTTGTGCTCGTCAGTACACACCAAACGAGTCCTTACTGCGCTGTTTATATATCAGCCTTGCTCATGCTTCTTCTCATTTGCGTTGATGCATTATTTTCCAGCTGGTCTGCTCATCATTACAAAGATTATTTCTCAGAATCATCGCAAGAGCTACAGAGTACGTGCTCTGCGCTTGATATCATCTTCAGCAGTCGGTGTAATTGGCAGAGGCCAGCAGTGGGTCAGAATGCAGAATTGAAATTCAGACATTGGGACCTGAGTGTAGGGAGAGGCCAGCCGGCGCTGCGGAAGTAGTAACTCAGCAGTTAATTTATGACTACTCTCGTCCTGGCGATGTGATTATCCATACCGATGGCTCTGTGTTAAGAGACAAAAATGTGCCTGGGGATTCATAGCAAAAGCCAATGGCCAATGTTAAGTAAAGGAGATCTTGGCATATGACACCGCAACCTCAAGTCTGAGAATGGAGGTTGAGGCGGTTAATGCAATTCCATAATCTTGATCACAACGATGCGGTAGATTTTCTCAGTATGATGCAAGTCTTCGAAATGCCGTCCCTTACATGTTTTTATCTTTGAAAATGCCGCCGTCATAATGATTATGATGATGAAAGTAAAGAAAATAATGATAATGATGATGACGATATGGTGATATCCACAATCAAATAATCATTTTGGTGATAATGATATTGACGATGATTATAACGATAATGATAATGATGATGAAAGTGAAGAACATAATAATAATGATGATGATACGTTTATATTTACACTCGCGCAATCCCGTAAGTGATGAAAATGACGATAATTTGACGATGCCGACGATAATTCTGAAGATGATGATAACAACCATGATGGTGATAATGATATTCACACTCACATAATCCTGATAGTGATGATGAACCGCATGGCGCAGACGACCAGGTTAATAATTTTCCGGAAACGGGATTGGTTCTGAAAATGAGATGACACCTGTCAGTTGACGGATTCTATCGGAACTGTTGTTACGTCAAAGTCGTCGCTGCTCATTGGACATTCTTATACCTGCTCAGTCCTCCGATGCAGTAGCAATCCCAGTTTTCTTCACACTGTTTCTATATGGAGTTGGCTATGGTATCTCCCCCCTTACCTTCGAAGGCGGTTTTAACGGAGCATTAATCGTCTAGTGTCCGGCTCTGTCCGGGTTCAATTAGTTATCCCGCATACAGCATTCGAAACACATCTGCGGGTGATTTGGCAGCAGACCACCTTGCGTTGTGTTTTATACAATGGTGTGTGCGCCGGTGGTTCGGTCGTTCAGCAAGCAATGGCAAATTACTGAACGTAAACTTGCCAATAAATCACAAACAGCTAAAAAATGCTGGGGTTCACTACAACGTATAGTACATGATATTAACTAAATGTTTAGTCATCTATGCAGTTCTTAGAGGTCGATATGCAATTATAGTTGTCGAAGGTCAATTTATCAAAATTGACTATATAATCACGACGATCTTAGATACATTTTTGACAGTTCATAAATAAACACACATGTATTGTTTGGCACTCACAGAAGTAGAAGTAAGAAGTAGAGACTAGAGGATGCGCTAGACAGCATAAAAATTGAAAGCTGTAGTTATCGACCGGGATTCGAACCTGTCACCTCCAAATAACGACAACGCCTCATTGTAGGAACATGTATACGTCAACTCATGACCAACTAGACACCCTTATGGCGTCTTTATTAGCCATGTCTATCATCCACATGAAACCACAGCTATGAAATATGGACAGAATCCTTATCTAACCATTGAAAAAGCACCATAGGTCTCATAATTTTATATTAAACCAGCATAGGTGAAATAACAAACAAACATATCGGACCGTAATGCAGTGCCCATTATATTAACAATCATTTAAAGAAGAGAAATGATTGGTCAGTTCCAATGTTGTATACGTATTACACACAAATATCAATTTTGGAACACTTTTAGTATCTTAGTGGCCTCAAAGGATTCTCCAGTTGATATTTAGGATTAATTTATGGACCGGCATACACTCATAGCCCAAGAGATACATGTTTAAAAAAAAAACACTGCTATGTGTCTGTAAATTGTTACGACCACCAAATTTTCTAGACCTGAATGCGTGGAGAAATAGGTCAATGGTCTTTCCCTCACTTAGCGGTCGACGAACCTTGGCGTCGAACTCTCGTCCGATGGCGATCGCGACATCATCAATCTCCTAGCGATTCAGCCAACGCGCCGGCTGTGTGTAAGCGTCACTAATGCACACAGTGTAAAGGCGATGACGTTTGGCGTGCTAGGATACTGCGCGACGGGTAATGTTTATTTTCAGCCCTCATGCCAACGGTTGGGAGATGCAGGAGTCAGTTTAACACTTTCTCGCAGAGACGGGCCACTAGTAACCCAAAGTGGGGTCGTTCGTGTACGTAAACACACACACACACACACACACACACACACACACACACACGCGCGCGCGTAGGGTATGGGGCGTCTCCGTTGCGTTGGTTAAGCTGTCTGCCTCGTGCCCCGAAGGTTGTGGGTTCGATTTCGGACTCCGTGATTCAGTTCAAGCGTGCACTTTTCTCGGAGACGCCTATAGACCAAGCCTTGTGGGAAACAACCTCTCTCTCTCTCTCTCTCTCTCTCTCTCTCTCTCTCTCTCTCTCTCTCTCTCTCCTCTCTCTCTCTCTCTCTCATACGTACATATCACAGATCATGGTATTTAC
>OY992890.1:31627090-31784590 GCA_963921405.1 Cepaea hortensis
GGCATCTCTGGAATGAAAGGAAGGCGTGTAGAAAATTTCATCTCAATCGGATGGCCCGTTCGCGAGCAAAGGACATACGGACAGAGATACATAAATACATACAGAGATACATACGCACATCCTAATTTATATATAAGATATATATATATATATATATATATATATATATATATATATATATATATATATATATATATATATATATATATATATATATATATATATATATATATATCAGCTCATCTCATCAAGTTCCTCTTATACCTAGCGGTGTCGAGGTGAAGTATAAATATCGTCAGAGTGCCCGATTATGGGCTTCATATATCGATATTCCCATGGACTCTGCTATTCCCTCCGTCCAACGTTTACGTGGTCGGCTTCTTCCTCTGCTTCCCTCTGGTCTGTACATCATTGCTTGTTGTGGTATGCTGTTGACTGGTAACCTACTTGCATACACACATACACACACACACACATACACACATACACACACACACACACATATATATATATATATATATATAAGCCCCCCTCCACACTGTCACGAGATCGCCATGAGTTAACCAGATAATAATACCGACGTTTGCTTGGCGTATATTTTCTAGGCCACAACAGTCGTACTAACAGAGTAAACACAGCTGCACGGGTTACATCGGGTCAGCCCATATACACATTTGGTGGTGAGTGAGAAGGAATGGATACACCGCATTGGCAGTTCATAAACAGTTGAAATCACATAGCCTTGCCCGCTCAGGATATGGAATAGTTCCGTTTGTCATCTATGGTTCCGGACATCAGACGGAATGGAGGTTTTGACTGTCACCACATGACAGAAAGTTGAGGGCTTGTTATTGAAAACAGTGGAACACCTGCCGGACATGAACAACGTCACGTGCACAATGTAAGCTTGTTTGGAAAACCATGATTGGCAGCTTGGTATCGAAACTCTTTGTTGGAACTCGACAGTAACTCTCTAGATTGTTTTGGATGTCAGAACCAGTGATGACAAATCTAACATTGAGGGAGCCAGAGGGGGGATGGATCCTGACAGGGGATGATATGCCCAATGTGCCACCTGTGTGGGGGCATAAAGGATAACGTCACGTGGCCAACTTTGGTAGTTTGCCATATAAACCCGAGTTGGGGCCAACTAGGGGGACTTGGAAATGTGGCTCTAGTCGGAGTGCAAGGGCACTGCAGTGCTTAGTGGAAATAATATCTACCGTGTGTTAATTAGTGACTTAATTTTACACGTGCCTATCATGGCAGATGTAGATATGATTGATAGGACTGCAGTAGTGCCATTTAAGGTATAACCTATTCTTATATTAGTTCTAATTAATATAGACTGTAGCCTTGTTAAAACTATAGTGTGATGATTAGCACTGTTAGTGGAAACTAGTTAGAGTAGAATAGTGATATTAGCTCTGCTAGTTAAGAATAGAGTAGGGCAGTGGTGATAAGCTATGCTAGTTAAGAATCGAGTAATGATGGATAATTGGGAGACGGGGGAATTGCCCGCTGGGGTTTTGCACTCGGCATGGGTCTCTCTTTGTCATAGCCTGATTCGGCCCTAGGTGGGTAGCTAATCTGCTCTATGACCAAGTTTAGTTAGCTAAAGATCATTAAGCAAGGCAATAGGCTTACACTCAGCCGATAGGATCAGTGACTAGTACTATCACCAGATGTGTTGTTTCTATCCTAGGTTCCCTACCAGATCCGAGGAAACTCAACAAGTTTTTAGGAAAAGTTCAAATCCAAGTCGGAAGAACACCAGTGGAACAGTCAATAAAGTTTCATACAGAACGTAACTAAAGCTAGAAGGAAGATGATTCACCAAAGAGGGTGATGATTGTTGATGCACCACACAGCATCAGATAGTAGTAACTAACCGAGAACATTAATGAGAATAGTTACCTAATGTGATATAATCTCGTGTAATAGAACACAAGACATGATACTTGAGGCTAGATAGACACGAGTGAGGATCAAGTACATTACAAATTAACAGTAATCTGTGTACACACTACAAAGGACTTGTGCATTTTTTATGAACGATAGGAACGGACATTGTGTAGGGTGCAACCGGTCCCTGATTAACTGTTTATACCACCGGTGTCTATTTCGGATGTTCATGAAATGGGATTACCAGAGGTCTACAGAGGCAAATCAGTATCCAGCAGGATGGTTTCGGCGCTGGGTGAGAAGTACATGTTCTGACGTAACGTGCTGTGGTCTATCCTTGCTGGGATCAGCTGACTGGGTTGTTGTCTGAGAGTCCGATTCTACACACTTTATAGAACACGTCACACATTTTCTTCACATACACGTCTCATATACGTTACACTTTTCTTTTAATAAATTAATCTTTATTAATTTTTAGAAGCAAGAGTTGTTGAGTATGTTGCGTTGGGGAAGTATGAGAAGGGGGCATAGTACGACAGTGAGAGAGTGATAGGAAAAGGTGTCCACGGGCTGATGGAGTGTGTTGGACGGAAGCTGGTGGATTCTCCAGAATATTGAGAGGAAAATATTATAATGTGGGTGTCGACTCTCTTCACTCCAGGGACGACACTGTAAAGGAGGACACGACACACACACACATACACACACACACCCACCCACCGCCCACCCCCACACCCGCACACACCCACCCACACCCACACATACACACCCACCCACACCCACACATACACACACACACACACACATATATATATATATATATATATATATATATATATATATATATATATATATATAACAGAACTAGCAACGAATAATGACAGGCGAATAAGATCTCGTAAATATAATAGAGCAGTGGTTCTCAAGCTTTTTTGGCCCGTGCCCCCCTTCACAATATTTTCAGAATGTTATTCCCCTCCCCCTTTCGTATTTCATCCCTAAAAATTTCCCCCACTCCCACCCCTACACAGTATACGTAATAATGGAAGCTAAATTTAATAGCACATACTAAAACAAGTATAGACGTCTACATAAAACGTGATTTGCGGGTCTACTTACAATATAAAATGAATTTCAGAAGTGTGAGACGTACAGAATCGTAAATTATGAAGGGAAAAACAATATCAAGTAATCGGTTCTTATATTAACGCGATCTTGAAATAATCTTAATTCCCCCTCTCCCCCCCCCCCCCGGGAACCCTCCCGGGGGAATTCTCCACCGGTTGAGAACCACTGTAACAGAGGAAGGTAAAGCTACACTTCCGCTGCTATTTGCTAGTCTTCCTACGCCCTGATATAACCAGCCCAATAGGTAAAAAAACTGGACGAAGAAGGTGATGATGATAATGGATTAAATCAGCATCGAGCTTCAGCTGGTCTCTTCCTTTCTTCCCGCCACCTGACTGGATGATGATGATGATGATGAATGAACTGAACACTTAATCTTGCCTCTCGTGTCTATCTGCTTTTTGAATGATCAGCCGAAGAGCTGAAATACTCGATGATGAAGATGATAATTATGATGAAGATGATAATGATGGGTTAATTATTCATCTACTCGTCAGATTCTCTCAACTCTTCTTCATTCTCCTTGATACGACAAACCGAGAACTGAAATACTGAACGATAATGTGACGATACTTATCATTTTGAAGATGATGAAGATGATAATGATGATGTTGAAGATGATAATGATGATGGTGAAGATGATAATGATGATGATGAAGATAATAATGATGAAGGTTATGATAATGATGATGAAAGTGATGATGAAGATAATAATGATGAAGGTTATGATAATGATGATGAAAGTGATGATGAAGATAATAATGATGATGAAGATGATGATGATTGGGAGGAGGAAGAGAAGGATGCTGATGGTGATGAGGAAGATTATGATACGATTATCATAATCATGATGATGATGATGATGATGATGATGATGATGATGATGATGATGATGATGATGATGATGATGATGATGATTCTTTCGTTCGCCTGAAATATGTTTATAACTGCAATGTTGTCTCTTGTATGAATCTAACAGTCTTTTTTAGTTCATTCAGCGGTCCATAGAGTTTATCTTCCACTGTTGTCTCTCTAGGCCGGAAGGTTCGCCTGGGTATGTTGTAGTTTGGGCAATCCTGGAGTATGTGCTCTGCTGTCTGCGACGCCAAACCACATGTGCACATGGCTGAGTCACCAATCTTGAATTTTGTATACATGTGGTTGCGTAATCTATTGTGTCCTGTTCTGAGGCGCAGAAGAATGACCTGTTCTGGTCTGTCCATAACGTGGTAGTCGTCTTGAGTAAGGTTTGGTGGCCTTCTGACTGATTTGATCATTCTTTTCTTTTGGTGGTATGTAATAGGCACATCAGGTTGTTCTTCTTTTGCTCCTTCCTTAGCCAATCGATCAGCTCTGTCGTTTCCGGGGATTCCACAGTGGGATGGTATCCACTGTATGGTGATCTTATGCTGACTGCTAAGTTCAGAAAGTAGTGTCCTCAGAACTGGCAATTTCCCAGACAGGAGCGCCTCTATTACGGATTTTGCATCTGTCAATATCACCACAGGCTGTGTACCATGGCTGGTATTTTGTAATTTCTCTGTGGCTATCTTGATTGCCTCAATTTCAGCATCATAGTTATGGCAGTACTTTCCTGTTGGAATTCTTGCCGTGTCTCTAGTATTATTTGGGTATTCTATTTACACACCCGCTCCTCCATTTCGAACAGCATTTTGTGCTGATCCATCTGTGTAGACTCGGATCTAGAGGTCCTGTGGGTATTCTTCATCAAGGAAGCTGAGAGTGGCTGTTCTGCGCTGTACACTGTTCTGTTCTTCCTTGTCAAATATTCCTCTCACTTTTGACTGGATTTGTAGCGATATTCTATGTTCATCTTTCCACGGGGTTCGCTCTGGAATAGTTGTCAGGGGGATACCAACTGTGGGCATATCGATGGTTTCTCTGCAGAGTTGTTTGGCCTGGTGGATGAAACTACTTCTTTTCAACCGCCCCATAGCTAAGTTTTCAAATCGGTTCTTCATAGGGTGGCCTCGCAAGCTGAGAAACTCTTCTGCTTGTATTAGTGTTTTTGTATCTCTGCGTTCTCTTAAAGCTTGTGTCCTCCCCATTTTCTCCATTACTACTATAGGGGTTGATCTCATCCCTCCTGTGATGACTCTAAGAGCTTGATTTTGCACCTTGTCCAGCTCCTGCAATGTAGTTTTTGATGCTGAACACCACGCAGTTGACCCGTATTCCAAGTGCGGTCGTATGCTCTGTTGATAAACTTTGCTAAGTATGTTCCCACTGGCTCCCCACGTGGTTCCAGTTAGCTTTCTCAGGATGGCAATTTTCCTTCTGGCTTTTGCTACTGCTTTTTTGATGTGTTTTCTCCATGTCAGCCTGTCGTCGAATGTTACACCAAGGTATGTTGGTTCCTTATCTTCTCTTAGGAGTGTTGCATTTATCTGAATGCTCCCTGCCTTTTGTTTCGGAGAAAGGGTAAATAGAATGGTGCTGCACTTGTCAGTGTTTATGCTGATACACCATCTATCCGCCCATGCAACAAATTTATCTACAGCTCTCTGTAGCAATATGGTGGCCACTGATGCATGTTCATTTGCGCTCCACAAAACCAGGTCATCAGCGTACATTGCCGCTTTAATTCCATCGGGTAGATTAGCAACAAGATCATTGATGAAGATTAGAAAAAGTGTTGGGGACAGGACTCCGCCCTGTGGAACACCGTGACGCAATAGTACTTTCTTGCTCTTGAGACCGTCTATCTGTACTCGGGCTCTTCTGTTGTGCAAGTATGCTTTTACCCATTTGTACATTCTTCCATTGACTTTACAGTTTCTCAGTTTCTTCATCATACCTTCTTTCCAGACTTTGTCAAAGGCTTTCTTCAGATCTATCCAAGCCGCAAGTACCAGCTTCTTCTCTTGGAATGCATCCTCAACTTCTTGAGAGAAGTAGGTTGTCTGATCTTCCGTAGAGTAGCACTGCCTAAAGGCAGCCTGATGTGGCACAAGGATGTTTTCACTTTCAATGTACCACTGTAGTCTGTGATTGGTGACACGTTCCATTGTTTTGCAGAGACAACTGGTGAGGCTAATGGGTCTGTAGCTGGAGGCAATGGAACTGTCTTTCCCAGATTTTAGGAGGGGTATCATGATTGCTTCTCTCCAGACTTGTGGAACACTGCCTATGGTCCATGTATTATTAAAGATCTGTAGCAGCTTTGCTTTGGCCTCTGTTCCTAGGTTCCTGATCATTTCATTGGAGATACCATCAGCTCCTGGTGATTTTCTCATTTTCAGTTTTGATATGGCTAGCTCCAGTTCACTGAATGTGATAGGTGTCTCCATAACCTCATGTACAATTTCCTTCTGTCCTGTATTTTGCCATTTCTCTCGAATCTCCTGTTGTTTCTCTGGACTAATTTCAATATTGTTATCTTGTGCGAATGAGTCCGCAAAATGGTCAGCTGCTTGCTTTCCTGTTAAGATGTTTCCGTCTTTATGTAGCGCAATTTTTGAGTTTCTCCCTGTGCCCTCATCGTTAAATTAGCCTCCATAACTTCCTTGTGTCTCTTTCAAAGTTCAGTGACTCTGTTTTCTCCTGCCAGCTTTTCCGTCTAGCCTGCAGTTTGGCCCTGTGAAATTTGGCTTTTGCGTGCTGATATTTATTGTGGTGCTCTTGGCTGGGATTGGCCTCTGCTTGTTTTCTACATACATCCACATCATTATGCAACTGTTCCAGTTCATTATTCCAATAGGGTTTATAATGTTTACGGGCTCCTCTTGGTATTGTTTCTCGTGCTGCCTGTAGTATGCATTTCCCAAACTCTTCAACTACTTTATTTATGTCCTTCTCAGTGTTCAGGTTTTTAACCAGTATGCTGGTGCGATGCTTGTACATTGCCCAGTCTGCTTTCTTGTAGTTCCACCTCGAGAGGGTGCTGCTTTCACTTACAAGTTCATTTTCTACATTTAGAAAGACTGGCCGATGGTCACTGTCACCAAGTTGTTTCCCAACAATTCGTGTAATGTTCCACTCCAGGTCTGGTGAATGAAACGCCAGGTCAGGTGTAGTTGTAGAGTGCCATGATCTCGAGATGATGATGATGATGATGATGATGATGATGATGATAGTGGTGGTGATGGGAATGATCATGGTGGTGGTGATGGTGATGGTGGTGGTGATGGTGGTGGTGATGGTGGTGATAGTGGTGATGATGATGGTGGTGATGGTGGTGATGGTAATGATGATGGTGGTAATGGTGGTGATTGTGGTGGTGATGGTGATGGTGGTGATGGTGGTGGTGGTGATGGTGGTGATGGTGGTGATGGTGATGGTGATGATGATGGTGGTGATGGTGGTGATGGTGGTGGTGATGGTGATGGTGGTGATGGTGGTGATTGCGGTGGTGATGATGATGGTGGTGATGGTGATGATGATGGTGGTGATGGTGGGTGATGGTGGTGATGGTGGTGGTGATGGTGGTGATGGTGGTGGTGATGGTGATGGTGGTGATGGTGGTGGTGGTGATGGTGATGATGATAATGATGATGACGATGATGATGATGATAGTGGTGGTGATGGGGATGATGATGGTGGTGGTGATGAATGGATGAATTATGCATCGAGTCTTCATCTGTTCTGTCTTACTGTTCCTATTGCTTGACACGACGAGCTCAAGAATGACTGAATCGTGATGACTTAAGTTCACTAACTCTCCGCTGATATGTGTATTTATTCCTGTTCCTCGACAAGACCAGCCATAGAACAATAGTGATGATGATGATGATGATGATGATGATGATGATGATGATGATGATGATGATAATGATGATGATGATGATAATGATGATGACGATGATGATGATGGTGATTATGATAATGATGATGGGGGAATTGTGCATCTGGTCTTCATTATAGATTCTTCTTGCGATTCTCTGTCCTTTCTTACCTGCTCTTTGGTATGATCCGCCCAAGAGCAGAAATACCGGAGGAGAGTAATGATGATTATGTTGATGATAATGATCATGACCAAAGATGATGATGGTGGGTGAATTGTTCATATAGTCTTCATTATAGACCTACTATTATCTCTCGTCACCTTCCCGCTCTTTTGTGTGAAGATCCCATGAGCTAAAATACTGGATGATGATGCTGACGATCATGATGTTGATGGCTGATGATGATGATACAATGATGTGATGGCGATGGTGATGATGGTGATAATGATAATGATAATGATATTGATGGATGATAATGATGATGTGATCGCTATAGTGATGATGATGATGATGATGACAGTGATGATTGTGATAATGATGATGCTAATGATGTTGATGGATGCTGATATAATGATGATCGTGGTGATGAAAATGACCTTGATTATGATGGGTTAATAACACACCATTCTTCATTGTACATCTACTCTTGCGCTACTAGGTCCTTTCCTTCCTGCTCTTTTGGTATGAGCCGCCCGAGAGCTGAAATACTGGAGGAGGAGGATGTGATTGGGTGAATTATGCATCCAGTCTTCACTGTACACATATCTTGGGTTGCTGTCTTCTTTTCTTCCACCTTTCCTTCCTGCACCTTCACATGGCAACTCAAGAACTGAAATACTGAATGCTGATGATGATGATGGATGGATGGGTTGGCTGCTGTTTCTCCTTGCTCCTGCTGCTTGACACAACGAATTAAAAACTGAATGACTGAATGAGAATGACTGAAGTGTACACTTATTCTTGCGCTGCCTTATCCTTCTCCTCCCGCTGCTTGACACAACGAGTTCAAGAGCTGAATGACTGAATGAAGATGACTGAAGTGTACACTTACTCTTGCGCTGTCTTATCCTTCTCCTCCTGCTCCTTGATCTTGTTGTATTTCTGTAGGGCCGACCTTCTGATCTCCTGCAGGTCTCGGTCGTGCCGATTATCCTCGATATAACCATCGTCTCCATAGAAGTATTGTAAGGCGATGTCTGGACATGATAGGAGAATACACTATGATACAACATGATAGAAGAATTCAATATGATACGACATGATAGAAGAACACAATGTGATACAACATGATAGAAGAATACACTATGATACAACATGTTAGAAGAATACACTCTGATACAACATGATAGAAGAATACACTATGATACAACATGATAGAAGAATACAATATGATACAACATGATAGAAGAACAAAATATGATACAACATATTAGAAGAACACAATATGATACAACATGATATAAGAATACAATATGATACAACATGATATAAGAATACAATATGATACAACATGATAGAAGAACACAATATGATACAACATGATAGAAGAACACAATATGATATAACACGATATAAGAATACAATATGATACAACATGATATAAGAATAAACTATGATACAACAAGATATAAGAATACACTATGATACAACATGATAGAAGAACACAATATGATATAACATGATATAAGAATATACTGTGATACAACATGACAGAAGAACGCAATATGATGCAACATGATAGAAGAACACAATATGATACTTATGATAGAAGAATACACTATGATACAACATGATAGAAGAATTCAATATGATACAACATGATAGAACACAATATGATACAAAATGATATAAGAATACGATGATACAACATGATGACAATATATGATACAACATGATAGAAGAATACACTATGATACAACATGACAGAAGAACACAATATGATACAACATGATAGAAGAATACAATATGATACAACATGATATAAGAATACACTATGATACAACATGACAGAAGAACGCAATATGATGCAACATGATAGAAGAACACAATGTGATACAACATGATATAAGAATACACTATGATACAACATGACAGAAGAACACAATATGATACAACATGATAGAATTACACAATATGATACAACATAATAGAAGAACACAATATGATACAACATGATAGAAGAATACAATATTATACAACATGATAGAAGAACACAATATGGTACAACATGATAGAAGAACACAATATGGTACAACATGATAGAAGAATACAATATTATACAACATGATAGAAGAACACAATATGGTACAACATGATATAAGAACACAATATGGTACAACATGATAGAAGAATACAATATTATACAACATGATAGAAGAACACAATATGGTACAACATGATAGAAGAACACAATATGGTACAACATGATAGAAGAACACAATATGATACAACATGATAGAAGAATACACTATGATACAACATGATAGAAGAACACAATATGGTACAACATGATAGAAGAACACAATATGATACAACATGATAGAAGAATACAATATTATACAACATGATAGAAGAACACAATATGGTACAACATGACAGATAAAACACAATATGGTACAACATGATAGAAGAACACAATATTATACAACATGATAGAAGAACACAATATGGTACAACATGATAGAAGAACACAATATGGTACAACATGATAGAAGAACACAATATTGTACAACATGATAGAAGAACACAATATGGTACAACATGATAGAAGAACACAATATGGTACAACATGATAGAAGAACACAATATGATACAACATGATAGAAGAATACAATATTATACAACATGATAGAAGAACACAATATGGTACAATATGATAGAAGAACACAATATGGTACAACATGATAGAAAAACACAATATTATACAACATGATAGAAGAACACAATATGATACAGCATGATAGAAGAACACAATATTATACAACATGATAGAAGAACACAATATGGTACAACATGATAGAAGAACACAATATGGTACAACATGATAGAAGAACACAATATGATACAGCATGATAGAAGAACACAATATGGTTCAACATGATAGAAGAACACAATATGATACAACATGATAGAAGAACACAATATGGTACAACATGATAGAAGAACACAATATGATACGGCATGATAGAAGAACACAATATGGTACAACATGATAGAAGAGCACAATATGGTACAACATGATAGAAGAACACAAAAAGGTACAACATGATAGAATAACACAATATGGTACAACATGATAGAAGAACACAATATGGTACAACATGATAGAAGAACACAATATTGTCAACATGATAGAAGAACACAATATAATACAACATGATATAAGAACACAATATGGTACAACATGATAGAAGAACACAATATGATACAACATGATAGAAGAACACAATATGGTACAACATGATAGAAGAACACAATATGGTACAACATGATAGAAGAGCACAAAAAGGTACAACATGATAGAAGAACACAAAAAGGTACAACATGATGGAAGAACACAATATAGTACAACATGATAGAAGAACACAATATGGTACAACATGATAGAAGAACACAATATGGTACAACATGATAGAAGAATACACCATGATACAACATGATAGAAGAACACAATATAGTACAACATGATAGAAGAACACAATATGGTACAACATGATAGAAGAACACAATATTGTCAACATGATAGAAGAACACAATATGATACAACATGATAGAAGAACACAATAAGATACGACATGATAGAAGAACACACTATGATACAACATGATATAAGAACACAATATGATACAACATGATAGAAGAATACACTATTTTACAACATGATAGAAGAACACACTATGATACAACATGATAGAAGAACACAATATGGTACAACATGATAGAAGAACACAAAAAGGTACAACATTATGGAAGAACACAATATAGTACAACATGATAGAAGAACACAATATGGTACAACATGATAGAAGAACACAATATGGTACAACATGACAGAAGAATACACCATGATACAACATGATAGAAGAACACAATATAGTACAACATGATAGAAGAACACAATATGGTACAACATGATAGAAGAACACAATATTGTCAACATGATAGAAGAACACAATATGATACAACATGATAGAAGAACACAATATGATACGACATGATAGAAGAACACACTATGATACAACATGATATAAGAACACAATATGATACAACATGGTAGAAGAATACACTATGATACAACATGATAGAAGAACACACTATGATACAACATGATATAAGAACACAATATGGTACAGCATGATAGAAGAACACAATATGGTACAACATGATAGAAGAACACAATATGGTACAACATGATAGAAGAACACAATATGGTACAACATGATAGAAGAACACAATATGGTACAACATGATAGAAGAACACAATATGGTACAACATGATAGAAGAACACAAAAAGGTACAACATGATAGAAGAACACAATATGGTACAACATGATAGAAGAACACAAAAAGGTACAACATGATAGAAGAATACACTATGATACAACATGATAGAAGAACACAATATGATACAACATGATAGAAGAACACAATATGATACAACATGATAGAACACAATATGATACAACATGATAGAAGAATACAATATGATACAACATGATAGAAGAACACAATATGATACAACATGATAGAAGAACACAATATGATACAACATGATAGAAGAACACAATATGATACAACAAGACAGAAGAACACAATATGATACAACATGACGGAAGAATACAAAATAACACAGCATGACAGAAGAATACAATATGATACAAACAGATAGAAGAACATAATATGAAATGATAAAAGAATAAAATAGCTAATTTCCAGAAGCTTTAAAGATGATATCTGAAGGAAGTTGTTCACAGAGATCAAGAACGGAATAGGACAAGCAAAAACTGCACTCTCTCAAAGGAAGGAAAACCTCGTGGAATAAATCCTTGTCTCTGGAAGTTAGGAAAAAAATCCCTGCACGCTACATAGAAAAAAAAAGTTAATTCCATATTCTTTTACAAGACGTCGCAGTCAACCCCAGCAATTATTTGTTTGCTATTTGTAATCTCTTGGAAGTTTACGGTCAGTAGTTTGCCAATGTTTTCTGAACAACCGGCACCCATACCATTTCATAAAAAACCCACGTCAGGCGGTCTGCTGTTAAATTACCCGCAGCTTTGATTCGAACGCGGTATGCGGGATTACGAAATGCGTCCGTAAGATCTTCGTCACGGAGCAGGCACATTTCCTAAAAACATTTCTAATATATGGCTGCGAATCGTGGACAATTAGTAAACAAGCAACAACAGTAGTTTAAGAAATCACTAGAACAGTGGTTTTCAACTGTTTTTGGTCCATGCACCCCTTTACTATATCTTCAGAATGCCACCCCTCCCCCGCCCACCTTTCGTATTTCCTCCGTAAAGATTCTTCCCCGCCCCTACACAGTAAACGTAAAAATGGAAGCTAAATTTAATAACACATAATAGAACAAGTCTAGACGTCTACTTAAAACGTGATTTGTTATAAATCGTATTTCAGAAGGGCGAGAAGTACAGAACTGTAAAGTATGCAGGGAAAAATAATATCAAGTAATCGGTTCTTGTATTAACGCGATCTTGAAATAACTTAATCCTCCCACCCCCCCCCCCCCCCCTTGCCCCTGGAAACCCTAAACTTCCCCCATGGGGGTGGGGGATTCCCCACCAGTTGAGAACCACTGCACTAGAAGCTTTAGAGATGTGCTTGGTTGAATTTCTTAGGACAACCAGAGTGAGTATTCTAAACGCGCGCGTGCGTGTGTGTGTGTATGTGGGTGTGTGTGGGTATGTGTGTGTGTATGTGTGTGTGTGTGTGTGTGTGTGTGCGTGTGTACACACATGCACGCTAAGACACAAACGAGGGACGATTTTTGACAGTCTTGTATTATGACACGGTATGATGTCAGTAAACGAATTAATGCAAGCCGGTGGAGATCGCAAGGTGTGCAGAAGCATGATTGCCCATGCCAGTCGGCAAGCCACTTGAGGATAATAATGAATACACAATAATTAAGCTCTGCTGGTTTGGCAATTCTGAGGCAATTACAAAGCGAAGACTCTACAAGGAAAAGCGACAAATCTTCCATTTCTTCTTCAATCCTCTTTCGATGATGGTAACTATAAAAGAAGGTCGTAGGTTATTTGGTCATTATGCAGTTGGGTGGTGGGTTATTTGGTCATTATACACGTGGTAGTGGGTTACGTGGCTGCTAAAAAGGGCTTCCTGGGTTAACTGGTTATTACAAAGGGGCATCGTGGTCTATTTGGCTATTTTAAAATGAGGTCGTGAGTTACACGGTCGTGAGTTACGTGGGTATTTTAAATGCGGTCGTGAGGTACATGGGTATTTTTAATGCGGTCGTGAGTTACAATGGGTATTTGTAATGCGGTCATTAGTTAAACGTTTGTGAGTTACATGGGAATATTTAATGCAGTCGTGGGTTACACAATGGTGAGTTATACAGCTATTTTAAAGCGGTCGTGAGTTCATGTATTTTTACCGCGGTCGTGAGTTACACGGTCGTGAGTTCATGGGTATTTTTGGAATAGCTGACCACTTCGCCACGGAGATCCTCTTTGTCCTATAACACTATGTGTGTGTGTGTATATGTGTGTGTCGGTGGGAGAGAGTGTGTGTGCGAGAGAGAGAGAGAGAGAGTATGCGTGTGGGTGGGTGTGTTATGTGCGGTTGCGTATGTGCGACATAGAGTGTGTGTATGTGTGTATTGGTGTGTGAAAGTGTGTGTGTGTGTGAGTGGGTGAGAGAGAGAGTGTGTGTGTGTGTGGGAGAGTGTGTATGTAGTGTGTTTCTGTGTGTGTGTGTGTGAGAGAGAGAGCATGTGTGGGTGTATGTATATGTGTATGTATGTATGTATGAGAGAGAGAGAGAGAGAGAGAGAGAGTATGTGTGTTTGTGTGTGTATGAGAGAGAGTGTGTGTGTGGATGTGTTTATGTGTGTAAGAGAGAGAGAGAGAGAGAGTGTGTGGGTGTGTGGATGTGTTGTGTGTGAGAGAGAGTGTGTGAGTGGTAGGGGGGTCTGTGTATGTGTGTTTGTGTGTGTGTTATAGAGAGTGGGGAAATGTGTGTATGTGTGTGTGTGTGTGAGTGTGTGTGTGTATGTGTATGAGAAAGTGAGTCAGTGTGTGCGTATTTGTCTGTGAGAGAGAGTGTGTGGGTGGGTGTGTATGTGTGAGAGAGAGTGTGTGGGTGTGAGAGAGAGTGTGTCTGAGTGGGTGGGTAAGTGGGTAGGTGGGTGTGCGTGTGTGTGTTTGTGAGAGAGAAAGAGAGAGAGAGAGAGAGAGAGGGAGAGAGAGAGAGAGAGAGAGAGAGAGAGAGAGAGCGTAAGGCGTGTTGATCGACTTTATTGGGTTTTATCTCATAGGGGTCGGTGTCCTTCCACAGGGAGACCAGCCGAAAATCTCGCACAAAGCACGAACTCCTATCCACCGCAAGAGTCTTTTCTTCACCTTCATGAGACTGCTGCAAGGAAATCTTACGCCGAAGACAAGATCTTTCTTATTCATTAGACTGGAATGACCAATAAGATAAACCTTTCTGGGTGGCAAAAATAATCCTGACTCGGCTGGGGAATGTATCCGGGCCACTGTCCTGACAGATAAGAGCACTGACCACGATGTATCATAGCAACAAAATAGTACCCCTTCTTCTTCTAATAGTCCACGCTGTGTAGCGTTGGTGATCATGTCTGTCCGTAACCTTCTGTCTCTTGTGCTGCGAATCATTTCTGATCCCGGCGTTGCTCCATGCCATGTTATTAAACTGCCCAGCGTCTTCTCTATTGGTCTCTGCCCCTGCCTCTCCTCCCCTCCAAACTTTCCGTTGTGATGACATACTCCAGCTTTCCCCTTCTCATGGCATGCCCAAAGAGTGGGGACTGTCTTCTTGTGATGCGAGTAACCAGTTCTCTTTGTGAGTTGTCTTTCAAGATGTCTTCACTGGTATTTCTATCGGCACGGTGTTGTCATCATTCTTCTTGGATGGCTGGAAGGATGGATGGATGGATGGATGTATGGGTGAATGTATGGGTGTATGAATGTGTGTATGGATGGATGGGTAGTGGCTGGATGGATGGATGGGTGGATGTATGGATTGATGGGTGTATGGGTGTGTGTATGGATGGGTGGATTACATCCTCAAACAGTTAAATACTGCAGAACACGGACACGATGTACTACTCACCTTCATCCACTTTCTGTACCTCATCATACGGTTGAAAATCTATCCTTTCTTCTTCTGGCAGCTTGCTTATATATCTAGGTATAGAACATGGGTGTGTGAATGGAAGGATGGATGGATTGATGGATATATATATATATATATATATATATATATATATATATATATATATATATATATATATATATATATATATATATATATATTTCGTGACGTCGTCATTCGCATTTGCGAGCGCTATCAAGATAAGTCGCCTGAACAAGTCAAGAAAACTGATACGGAAGGGTGGGGGGGGGGGGGGGGGGTGACACGTGGCAAGAACACCAAAAGACACGCGGTATTCAAGATGTGCAGCGTGGGAGCCGAAAAGACCGTCAAGAAGACGAATGTGGAGAGCCTGCCTGCTAGCTGCATCAAAGAACCTGAAACTACAGCTACTACTGAAGCCACCACGAGGGAGAAGATCGACAGCCCACCACAGACAAGATCCAAGACAGCAGAGAAGAAGGAGGAGAAAGACACCAGAGTCGGAAACAACGACCCAAAAACAGTCAGATGGGTTGTCAAGCGGATTCAAGTGGAGCTGTCAGACGAAGAAATCCTCAAGCAGCTGCAAGAAGAGAATCTTAACATCAGAATCTTGAAGGCAGGGCGGATCCTGACATACTCAAAGATCCCTACGGTGGTGACAACTGAGGGGAGCGAGTTACCACACCAAGTATCAATTAGCAAGAAAATTCAACAGCCTGACAAATTCATACCAAGGATCACTCAATGTTCCAGATGCCAGATGGGCGGCCACAGCAAAGCAGCATGTCGCAGTAAAACGGAAATATGTCGGTACTGCACCGATCACCACGCCTTAAAGGGGTGTCCGGTGGCCAAGCTGGACACGGACTTCCGAGCACCCAACAGCAAAAGAAAGTGCGCCAACTGTCTGGGCAAGCATGGAGCAAGACACTTGGGCCGTCCGTACCTCCAAAGACACAGAGACGTCTTAAAGCTCGCCATTAAAACAAAGACGCCATACAAAGAAGCAATGCGGAGGTTCGAGACGGCCACGTGTATATCTCAAGCTGAATGAAATCAACTGCAGAACCAGATAGACGAGCTGAAGAAGCAAGTCAAGGCAATACTGACGCCAGCACCAACCAGCGTTAATGAGAAGTTGCTGGCCGACATGAAAGAAATCCAGCACAACATCAAACAAGAGATAGAGCGCATGGCTAAGATGAAGAAGGAAAACGAGGAAATCCTACAAATGATCAAGACCGAAAAAGAACTACTGAACGCCGAAGGACGCAGCACCAATCCAAATCAACAGATGAGATGAAGCAAGATGGAGCACCACAAAAAACATCGAAAAACTGATGAAGACAATTCACAAAAAAGGAGGCAAAAAGACGCATGATGGAGCCAAGCCACAGACCAATCAGAAACAGCAAACAGAAGCCAGTAGTCCAGCCACGATACCTAAGCAACCGGAGATAAAATCAGCATCCTGCCAGGTAGATGAATATGACATAGAGGAGCCTGAAGATAACGGGAGCACAGACGAGGAAGACAGTCCCTTCTTGGCTTTCTACAAGAGGAAACTAATACATGAAGCTGATTACGAAGAAAGGTTAAGGCAAGCCAGACTACGATGCGAACAATATGAAAAGACCACAGCACATGGAAGGATACGTTTCATATGGAAAAGGAACTCATCTGGAAACAAATCAGGGAAGAATGCCACAACAACTACGAGAAGTTGACACAAACTCAGAACAAAACAAAAGATAACAAAACATCAAACAAAGAGTCCTTATAAGGACTGCAACCAGTCAAGCCAGATGAGCCAGGAGCCTTCACTAACAAAAGAAACCACCAGGAGACAGGAACAAAGGACAGCCGCCGAACAACCCCTCAGCTGACGTCACAGACACAAACCAACATAACCAGTCCGAGATAAGTCTCACTCGTAAGAGCGCACAAGACAAGAATTAGGCTGAATGAACCCACAAAAACCACGGCTCTCAACAACAACCACCGCTGATGAAGCAGGTTAGACGAGACCGAATTTGGAATTTTTTTTCGAAAATTGGAATTGGACTATATGTATGGGTGGGTGGATGGATGTTTGGATGGACGAGTGTATAGATATGTGTATGAATTTGTGCAAGAATGGGGATGGATGGGTGTATGGATGGAATGACAGATGGATGTATGGATTGGTAGATGGATGGATTGATAGATAAGTAGGTAGGTAGAATCATATAATAATCTGTCTGACCGTCTGTTTCTCTATCGGTCTGACTGTCTAACTTGTTAGCTATCTATCTGTCTCCCTGCGCCTCTGTTTGCAGGCTAAACTTCACTTCAAGAGCCTCCATAAGCCTCTTAGAACATTAGAACAGCAAAGTGAGATTTAGGAAGATTGTTGAGGTCAAGTATATAACAACAAATATAACTGTAGGAGACTGTAACGTGATGTATGGAATAACAAACTGAGGCGTGGGGAGACTGTAACGTGATGTATGGAATAACAAACTGAGGCGTGGGGAGACTGTAACGTGATGTATGGAATAACAAACTGAGGCGTGGGGAGGTTGTTGAGGTTAACTATAAAACAACAATTGAGGCGTGGGGAGCTTATTAATCTCCCTCCGCCTCTGTTTCTGTTCTATATTTCACCCCAACAATCTCCCCACACCTCAGTTTCTATTCTATACTTCACCCCAACAATCACCCCACACCACAGTTTCTTTTCTATACTTCACCCCAACAATCTCCCCACACCACAGTTTCTGTTCTATACTTCGCCCCAACAATCTCCCCACACCTCAGTTTTCTTTTCTCTACTTCACCCCAACAATCTCCCTCCGTCTCAGTTTCTGTTCTATACTTCACCCCAACAATCTCCCCACACCTCAGTTTCCTTTTGTATTCTACACCACAAAAACCTCCCACAGTCTCAGTTTCTGTTCTATACTTCACCATAAAAATCTCCCGCCGTCTCAGTTTATGTTCTATACTTCACCACAACAACCTCCCACCGTCTCAGTTTATGTTCTATACTTCACCACAACAACCTCCCGCCGTCTCAGTTTATGTTCTATACTTCACAACAACAACCTCCCACAGTCCCAGTTTCTGTTCTATACTTCACCATAAAAATCTCCCGCCGTCTCAGTTTATGTTCTATACTTCACTACAACAACCTCCCACCGTCTCAGTTTATGTTCTATACTTCACCACAACAACCTCCCGCCGTCTCAGTTTATGTTCTATACTTCACCACAACAACCTCCCGCCGTCTCAGTTTATGTTCTATACTTCACAACAACAACCTCCCACAGTCTCAGTTTCTGTTCTATACTTCACCATAAAAATCTCCCGCCGTCTCAGTTTATGTTCTATACTTCACTACAACAACCTCCCACCGTCTCAGTTTATGTTCTATACTTCACCACAACAACCTCCCGCCGTCTCAGTTTATGTTCTATACTTCACCACAACAACCTCCCGCCGTCTCAGTTTCTGTTCTATACTTCACAACAATCTACCTACACCTCAAATTTCTGGTCTATACTTCACCTAGATAGCGTCAGCTGGTCAGATTGTCCAAAAGTCTACAAATCGCTGTTTATTTGCTAACAACAAACACAAACAAAATATGACTAAGAACTTTGAAGGATGAATAAACAAACACACTGGTATAATCATCATCCAGTGCCTTGCTGGCTGGCGGGGGCGATAACGCCTCTCCACAAATTACGATCTCCGACGTCGTGAATCAATTCGTGTGCTAACTCCCATCGATGCCATGACACTAGACTCTCAAGCATCTTCTAACTCTGTCTTCCTCTATCTCTCTTTCCGCAAATCTTTCCGGTTGCCACAACATGTTCCAGTTTTTGTCTTCTCATAACGTAGCCATAAAACGATGACTGCCTCTTTCTGTTGTTTGTGATAAGTTGTCTTTGCGACTCAGCTTCCCTCAAAACGTCCTGATTGCTTAATTTGGCTGTCCAGTTAATTTTCAGCATTCTTCTATAAATACACACTGATACAGGCTAACCTTTTGACCCAAGCCTTCATCAACGGAACAACAAGAACAACTCTATTAGTATTATAAATATAAACACGAACAACACAAATATCAGTTCGCCGGCTGGGGTCAGAGTGGCCGAATTGATTAGTGAGCTCGATCTTAAACTTCTGGCGTGATGATGGCGAGGTAGCGGGTTCAGCCCTTACACTAGTCAGGTGGACTCAAATGTTGACTTCTCGTCTTTGACTTGGGGACGTAAATTACAAGTACCTCAGAATTCGGAATGGGTTCGCCTGATGGCGGGGGACACTGGTAATAGGGAAAGCTAACCATCACGCAAAAATCAGTCCAGTGTGGATTACGCTAGATTTTAAAGCGAACGTGCGAATAACAGAAAAAGAAAAGGCTCCACCGAGAGCGAATTTCGAGTCTAGTGCTTTCAACCCGACGTGGACAAGGCACAAGGTCTGTACCGGAATACGATCAGCGTTACCAGAAGTGGGTTGTGCTCAATCTTCAAATCTGAAATCCCGAAAGAACCAAACAAATCTTTGCTAGTTTGTCCCTCTGTAAAACAATCACAACTTACCGTCGATACCACAAAGTGTTCAGTCTGCTGGGAAATATGTTCTTGTACTTGCGATTCGCCTTGCCCCAGTCGTAAGGAGAAGACGTAACATCTCGAGACGTCGAGGCATCTCGAAACGAGTGATGTAATGACTGATTTGACCTAATTCGATGGAGCATCTCCGAGTGTTCCTTTACGGTCAAAAATGACCCAAAGGGTTTTCTGTCCGACCCTGGTAATGTAGTTCTCTTCATTGTTTTAAGAACTATATCACTTCCTAAAATCTGACAGAACTGTTGAGAAAATGGGCAACCCGGTCCCTGAGTTTCGCGCTTCCAGATTTCGACAACTGTATAAATGGGCACATCTGGTATCAGATCATGGAGAGAATCAGTTCAGCGACTGGCTGTAAATCATGGGTTATCACAAAGAAAATAGTCTCTGGGTTACGCAGGGTTTAGCTGTTCTGGGCTACGCAAGATTCGGGCGAGGCTGTGATAGATTACGCAGAGGTCGAATTCTGCTGTAATGGATTACGCAGGGTTCAGGATTAGTGTAATGGATTACACAGAGCTCAGGTTTAGCTGTGGTGGATTATGCAGGGCTGAGGTTTAGCTGTGGTGGATTCCGCAAGATTCGAAATTAGCTGTGATGGATTACGCGGGGTTCTAGATTAGCTGTGATGGATTACGCAGTGGTTGGAATTAGCTGCCTGGATTAGGCAGGGTTCGGAATCACAATGCCGAATTCCAGCTCAGCTGTGGTGGATTACACGGGATTCGGGCGTAGCTGTGCTTGATTACATAGGATTCGGGTTTGGTTATGTGAATAACGCAGGGCTCAGGTTTAGCTGTGATGGGTTACGCAGGATTCAGAATCAGTTGTGACGGATTATCCGGTGATGTGGATTAGCTGTGCTGGATTACATAGGGTGTGAGCTCAGCGGTGATGGATTACATATGGCTCGGGTTTGGCTATGCTGGATTACACAGGGTTCGGGTTTGGCTATGATGGATTACACAAGGCTAGGGTTTGGTTTGCTGGATTACACAGGGCTCGGGATTAATTGTGCTGGATTTCGCAGGGCTCTGACATAACCTTACATGTGGAAAAGACCCTGCTGTTGCCAGCGAAGATGGCTTGAGTGGCAACTATGTACACATGGCTGAATCCTAGAACAGTGCAGCCGGCTTGTGGTGGCGTGGAGAAAAGTGGCTCTATATTTGAAAATAAAATAAACAAAAAATGTGAGGCTCTCTCTTTAAACATTTGCACATTGATTTGAGGAGGAGGAGGAGGAGGAGGAGGAGGAGGAGGCGGAGGAGGAGGAAGAAGAAGAAGAAGAAGAAGAAGAAGAAGAAGAAGAAGAAGAAGAAGAAGAAGAAGAAGAAGAAGAAGAAGAAGAAGAAGAAGAAGAATGATGATGATGATGATGATGATGATGATGATGATGATTATGATGATGATTCTTAGCAAACATATTGCACATTACTAAACTGCTTATAAACGTAAGAAATGGCCGTGTTCAGCATTCATCATCACGTGATGAGATGATGATAGTGATAACCGTGTCCAGCAGTACTACTCTTCCCACCAGGCCCGTGTAGAGTCAAATGTGGAGTATTGGATTTAATGCCGGCCTACGTCTCGGATGCTAGAAGGACGCAAGATGGCAGCAGTTTGTTTCCAACTTGTGCTTCCGTTTACTGCGACGAGCGCACGAAGAGATACATTTTAGGGCTTTCCCGGGAAATCTTAATCACAGCCTTGTGGGGGTGCGGTAGGGATTGGGTGGGGTGGGGGGGGGGGAATGAACATGCTGATAGGCTGGCAAGGAATTCACCTCTTGGTGGTATAGTACCTATGGATAAGGGAGATGTGGCCGAGCGCCAGTGGGACCAGGTGGAGAACGTGGGGGACGGAGAGGGTGGGGGACCCGTATGTGGAAAGAATGATATGGCGGGGGATCGGCAGAAGCTCTCGACGAATCTCAAAACTGAGAGGGTCAAACCAGGAGAACTTCCATTCAGATAGCGGTGGGAACGATTCGTATTATGACTTTCGCTGGCTGTTGAACGAGGGGACGGGGCACGTATGCGAACGTCCTGAGTGCAGTGATGTCGGTTCTTAGCTCAACTCAATCTTAATCACACCTATCATCATCATGTGCCATGCTGCTAAACGTGGGCAGTCATGATTCGCCATCTCACACGATCACCAGTCGTGAGCACGCTCCACGTTCTTGTGTCGACCATACCACGTGGTCAAGCCATACATATATTTATTTCTATCATGTCCCGGTTCACCCCCCCCCCCCCCCACTCCCTCCCCCCTCACTTCAATCTTGCAAGTTGTCACCAAGTTCTCTTGTTTATTTCTTCTCATAATGTGACCAAAACATGTTGACTGTCTACGTCAGGGGCGGGCAAACTACGGCCCGCCGGCCGCATGCGGCCCGGCAACTGATATTATGTGGCCCTCGAGAGCATTTAGAAATAAAAATGTTTACTTCGTTTTTAAGTTATTTTGTTTAATTTTACAGAATTTCATGTACCATTATGATAGTTTTAACATTTCTGAAAACAAAATATTCATTCTAATTTTCATATTTTGTAAACTGTTATCAATGTTTAGATCAACATATATTTGCGAACAAGCATTTTCTTGCTTGAAGATCAACAAATCTAAGAATGGGTCTTTATTTTCGGACTGCACCTTGAACGCTGTCATGCGAATTTCAACAAGAAAACTTGCTCCAGATTTCAAGAATATTATCAAAACTTGCTAGCCATTACATACAATTCATTAGAAATCAACAACTGTAGTGACAATGTAGTCAGTTTGTGTATAAATTAAAGCCATTGATAGATAATAAAACAGATTTATCATAATTTAAAAAATGTAAAATCTTGTTTAAAAATTAGTAAAAGTTTGTGTCCATATTGTACAATATAATGTATAAGTGTATAAGTAAAATAAAATTGCAATAATTAGTTATTTATACTGTTTAATAACCTATAAATAATTCGTAATTACTTATTGTGATAAGTTGCTGTAAACAAAGTGGACATAATATATATGCGTCCCCCAACAGCTGTACATTTTTCAATGTGGCCCTATGCACAAAAAGTTTGCGCACCCCTGGTCTACGTCTAATTTTTCTAATCAGTTTACGATTCTCATTTGTTTCTGGTAGAACTTGATCATTCGTTTTTCTGTCTGTCCATGGCATTCATTGCGTCTCTCTCTCAGAAACCACATGTCCACAGTCATTAGATGTTTTTTTTCAGTTTGTCTGCTCATTGTCCAACGCTTCACATCCATACGTACAGGTTCTATGTACATACGTACAGGTTCTATGTAGCTCTTCAACACTCTTGTTCTCGTTGCAAATTACATCTTTTCATTGGTCAGTATGTTTTCCATCTTGCAAAAGGCGATTCTTGTTCTAATCTTTTCAAGGCATCTCCCATCAGATGCTATGACTGTTCCGAGATAACTACTGATTAGTGGTGTTTCGTTCTTCCTAGTGACGACCATAATCTGTGTCTTTTTTACAATTTAATGCTAACCCTAGTTATTCACTGTGTGCAACAACGACATTTACTAAATGTTGCAGATCTTTCTCATTGTCTGCAATTATTACTGTATCATCCGCATATCTAATGTTATTGATTTAACGTCCCCTAATGGTGATTCCTCTCACATCTTCTACCACAACATCTAGCTTAATAATGGAGGTGGAGGCAGTCAGTGCAGCTTTCCACTGGATGGAGAACACGATACATACACACATCGTGATTGTAACTGACTCAGAAAGCATGCTGAGTAGGGTGAGGACCGGCAAGCTTCATGCCGAGTGGCTTGCTTCGCTTCGGAAGTCACGGGTGGCAAGCATCGTCTGGATATTTTCTCCGGGGCATGCTGGTGTGTTGGGGAATGAACAGACAGACAGATTGGCTGGCTCTGCATAACTTGGTGGAGTATTGAATCATGATAGGCAGACGTGGTTGCGGCCTTGTGGGAGCACGTGTACACCTCGGAGGAGCAAATGGATCACCATGGTCTGGCAAGAATGCGACAGCGTGGAGTTACGAGGGGATCTGGCCGATCCCCTCGACGCTTAGAGGAAAGGCGAGACGGACATATAATCAGATTGCTACTGGTACTATTGGGGTTGGAACTCTTCGCTGGCTTCTGAGGATGGGGACGGAGCGCTTATGGGAATGCCCCGAATGCTGTAATGTCGGTTCCTAAATCAATCAATCAATCAATCAATCAATCATACCTTCTAAATTTCTGAAACAATTTTCTCTACAACAATGGCCAGACTGCGAGAGCAGCAAATTAAAAGAGGTGTGGCCAAACAAGAACACTACGCAGGAAGCCAAAGAAGATTGATAAACCAACACAGAACTGGTGTCATTAGCCGCTACACGCTGCGGGATTTGCTGAGGAGGGGATCCGAGCACTTATGGACTGAATGGTTCGATGTGCAATGAGGATGATCTGTCGACTAACTAACTAACTAACTAACTAAATTTCTGAAAATATCTGGTATATTGCGAACATTTAAAGATGACGCTTACACAAATATTAATTGTTGCGAAGCCCTTGCGGCTATTTCTCGCGCTTTTCCAACCGTCTTATTTGGAAACGGCTGGTTCGAATCTTCGCGTGGACACTACAGTTTTCAATGCTTATACTGTCGAGTGTGTCCTCTAAGCTCTACTGCTGCCACCACCTCTATAACCGTCCATCAATACATGTGAATGTATTTCTCATGCTGTATCATGAAATCGTGGGACGAGAATGAAATGGTTTTCCCTGGGCTTCTACATCCACACCGTGGTACTTTAGCTCTGCCTTTGATAGCCGTTTCCGACTGACAGGATAAGTCTGTGCCTGGAAGAGGCTAATGAAAACATACAGGGGGGTTGAGTGGTCTCGTGGTATGATGTCCGCCTCGAGTGCTGGAGGTCTCGTGTTCAAGCCCCGACGAGGGCCGGGATTTTTTTCACGTGGACTTCTAGTAAGAAAATGTCTCCTGGTCTCTGGGTAGTGAGATCGGACGCCAGTGTGTATTGTTGCGCACGTAAAAAATCCCTTGGCAGTTGGAAATCCAAAAATAGTAGCCTAACACCGCTGCCCGGGCAAAATTTCGAGTTAAAAATCTACCCAAGGTATTTTAGGATCCTCACCGGTGCTACGGAGTTCGTGCACTGAGCTGAGATTCTCCGGACTCAGGCTTGAGTTAGGAGTAGAACCGAGCACTGATGGGTTACACCCGTGTGCCGTGATGTTGATTTGTCGAGTAAACTAAACTAAACTAAACTAACGAAAGCACAACATTATATACAACTGTAAGAAAGGGACAAACAATGTGAAAAGAGATGATTGAAAACATAATGACTGGGTAGATCAGGGAAAGTAGAAGCAGATAGAGAAATAATGATGGATGATCTGAGACGATGGCATGGAGGAATAACATCAACAGAGTTGATCCGGAACACCAAGCAACTGTGTTGATGCCGAGGTAAGGGGTTCAACCCCTACACCGAACAGTTGGACTAAAATGTTGACCTATCGTCCTTGACTTGGGGGCGTAAATTACAAGTACCTCTGAAGTCGGAGTGGGTTCGCCTGATGGTGAGAGGCGCTGTAAATAGGGAAGGCTAACCCACACGCAGAATTCAGTCCACCACTACTGGAAGTAGTGTGCATGGACTGCGGTTGAGTCCAAAGCGAGCGAGCGCAAAAAAAAAAAAAAAAATCAAATCAACAGAGTTGACCTGGAACACCAAGCAACTGTGGGGAGACATAAACGCCTATGACGGCGCAAAGGATGATGCAAAGTGCCTCTTCCAGCTCAGTTGCAGGTCTGTCCACTTAGCCCAGTGGATCGTCTGTTCCCAGAGTTGTGTTTGTGACACTGCGGTGTGTTATCCATCGCCCACCACGTCGCGGTTCAGTTGGGATTTCCCTTTCCTATAGTTATGGGGCCATGATGGGATTTCAAAAACTCTCCAGTACTTCTAGAAGACGGCACTGGCATAGAAAAACCTGAGTGATAAACACCCCGTCACAGAGCAAGCACGACAGAGGGCTTCTGATCGTCAGAAGCAGTCTTCCTTCCCGGAATGTTTCGGCCTTTTACCTTCTTGACACCCACTGGGGGAGAGCTCCACCCTGATCATGACTTCGGGTGTCTTTCTCCTGCCATGTGTTCGAACCCTGCTTCCAGACTTTCGTGTTTTTTTTGCGTCGTTTCCGTGGTTGTCCCATAACTTTTCCCAAGCCACCCCTCGCTCGGGGAGGCGAGCCTCGTGCACCCGGTGCTTCGCGCCTTCACATAAATCATAGCATCTGTGGCCGTGGGAAGCCATCTTCTTCTCTGGCCATTACCTCGGTCACCTCCGCTTCGCTATGCACCGGCGTTCATCTTTGATGCCATGTTCCTTTCTTCGTATTCCATGGCGCCGCACTCTGGAAAGCCGGCTCTTCCTCTAGGTTATTTGGCTTTGGAATGAGTTCCTCGACCCATCTTCTGGTCTATGCTGCGGTGTTCAGTCCTCTCAAGAGTATCAACTGCCTGAGATGTGCACATTGAATACTTTTTCCTCTATCTACCCCAGTGAATTGTTGGGGAGGTTAAGATCTTTTGTACGCTCTCCCCAATTCGCTTTGTAAGTTGGCCTTCATTTCTCTGTTGTTGTTCTTGATACCATCCCTGCATCTTCAACGTAGTCTTCCCCTTCCTCTGTCTCCATCATATTTCTAAAATGTAACTTTTTTGTGGCAGATGGTATCAGGGTATTCTTGTAAGATGGCCAAACCATTTAATCTTTAGTTCTTTAACTGATTCAGTGCCCCAAAAAAAAAAAAAAAAAAAGGTTTGAACTCAATCAAATTAACAAGTATTATAATGTAAATGTCCATTCACTGAACATTGAAATTGCAGAAGATACCACGAAACAAAACAAATAACCTGATGACCCTAGTATGGCGATATTTGTCTAAATGGAAGGTCACATTTGGCGATATATTTCCCTTTGGCACTGAATTAGTTAATGAAGTACAGGATTGGTTTCAGACCTAGTCGCCTCCCAATTTCCTAATTTCATCTCCCACAGTTACTCGCGTATCTTCTAAAGCAGCTATCTCACTTCTGTGATGAATTTGCACTTCTTAATTGATTTAACAACAATGGTCAGGTTAACTAAGAGAGTGAGAGAACAGAAAGCTAACTGTCATAACAACAGTCCTGGTATATCAAGCCCTTTGATGTGTGTGGGTGGGCTCAGGATGTGTGGGTGGGCGGGGTGAGATTGTGTAGGTGGATGGGGGATTTGTGTGTGGGTACGTGGGAGATGTATGGGTTGGCGGGGAGATATGTGTGTGGGTGGGGATGTGTGTTTGACTAGGTGGTTGTGGGTGAGTGGGTGGAGGAGGATATGTTGGTGGATGATTGATGGTGGGTTACGGGATGGGTGGGGGAGATATGTGGGTGGGGAGATGTGGGTGTGGGGATATGTGGGTGTGGGGATATGTGGTGGGTGGGAGATGTGCGCAGGTGGGGGTGGTTGTGGGTTTGGGGATGTGTTTGTGGGTGAGGGATGTGTATGGGTGTGGGATGTGCGGGTGAATGTGTGTGGGGGATGTGTGTGGTTTGGGGGAGGGGTGCGTGATGGGTGTTTGGAGATGTGTGTGTGGGTGGGGGATATGTCTGGCTGTATGCGTGGGAATGTGTGTGTATATGGGTAGGGGTGTGTGGTTAAGGGATGTATGGCTGGGGGAATGGGTGGATGGAGGATATGTGGTTGGGTAGAGGATGTGTGATTGTATATGAGTAAGGGTGTGTGGTTAAGGTATGTTTGGTTGGGGGATGGGTGGATAGAGGATGTGTGGGTGGGTAGAGGATATGTAGGTGGGTGAGTGTGTGCAGGTTAGGAGATGGTGGGTGATGTTTGTAGGTGTGGGCTCGGAATCTGTGAGTGGGCTGGGGGAGATGGGAGATTATGTGGGTGAGTGCGGAATTTGTGTGTGGGTAGGTGCGGAATATGTGAGTTGACGGGGAGATGTGTGTGTGGCTGAGGAATGTGAATTTGGCTGGGTGGTTGGATGTGTGTGGGTGGAGGAGGATATGTGGGTGAGTGATTGTTGGTGGGAAATGGGACAGGTAGATGATATGTGAGTGGGTGGGGGATGTGTGGGTTATTAAATGTATGTGTGCTTGGGGTGTGGGTGGATGGGATGTGTGGTGGGTGTGAGGTGTGTGTGGGTGGGGAGATGTGTAGGTGTAGGGATGTGGTGGATGGGTGGGGGAATGTATGTGTGTGTGTGTGGTTGGATGGGGGAGTTGGAGTGAATGGGGGATGTGTGGGTGGGTGGTGGATGTGTCTCGTAACATAGTAATATGCATTGTTTATGTTTACAAAATTCATGTGACAATGTTTTTTCCTATGCACTGTTGATGAAAGAAAGATGAGTGATTGGAAGGGCCGAATGTAAGACGGGCCTGCGTGCCCAATTTGTTACCCTTTGAAAATAAAGTCTGTTCGTTCGTTCTTTATGGCAGTGAAACCTGGTCAACTTAACAACACCAAGAGAAGCGCGTCAACAGCTTTCTTATGAGGTGTCTGCGAAGAATACTTGGTATTGTGGCAAGACAAAATCACAAATGCTGAAATATTGGAAAGATCAGGTTGTGTGACGGGTTATTCCATGCTCAGTCTTCGTAGACTTAGATGAATATGACATATTAGGAAAATAGACGTTGGTAGAATACCAAGAGACATCTTAATTGATGAATTACAGCTCCGTGGCGAAGGGTGTTACGGACTCAATTCGGAAACATTCGTGTTCGAAACACAGCGGTGCTATTTTTTTTTCGAAAAAGATATGGGTGCCGGTCGTTCAGAAAGCAATGGCAAACTACTAAACGTAAAACTTGCCCATGAATCACGAACAGCCAAAATGCTGGGGTTGACTACTACGTGCTGTGATAGACATGCAACAAATTTTTTTTTATTAAAAAGATCTTGGGGTCGGACTCTACTAGTTGCGTCTAAGAGGATACGCGTAAGAGGACCATGAATAATACAGATATTGATATTGCACCTTGGGAGCAAGTTGCCGTTGATCGCGTGCGTTAGAGAGAAAGGTCGGGAATGGAATAAAGACAAAGGAGAATATTATTGCAGATAGGTCCCACACTGAGTGTGAGAGACGTCAGATGGTGCGTGATGGTGGAAATAACCACGCGTTCACATGCATCCATCGTTAACGAACATTAACAGTGCGAATTGGTCTGATCAGTCACATTCGCTCCCGCCACGGGTTGTAGCTATTATGCCATTTATGAAGACAACGTAACAAACTATCGTCTGTCAAGACTGCAAGATGCCGGAGTTGACTTAAAATCCCAGTGACTTAAAATCCCAGTGACAGCACACATCTAACAAACCTATGTAGAAGTTTATACGACAACAGTGAATGCATAGTGAGAGCAACTGGAGGACACTCAGAACCCTTCACCATAAGATCTGGAGTACGACAAGGTTGTGTCCTGTCCCCTCTCTTGTTCATAACATATATAGACAACATATGTAAAGAAACCAGCCAAGCAGAGACAGCAAGAATACCGCATGACGAGAACACAGAAGAAGAACCATCTGCAAATCTAACCATTAGAGAACTCCTGTTTGCGGACGACCAAGCACTAATAGCAAAATCAGAAGCTGAATTACAAGACCACATGAATAGTCTAAACGAAATGTGTAGGGAACATAACATGAAAATTAGCACAAGCAAAACAGAGGTAATGACTATAACTAAAGAAGAACAAACAGCAACAATTCACCTAAACGAACATCCCTTGAAACAAGTAAAGAGCTTCAAGTACCTAGGAAGTATAATATCATCAAATGGCAGATCAGAAGACGAGATCGAAAATAGGTGCAATAAGGCAAATCAACTCATTGGACAAATGGCACCAATACTAAAGAACAAACATGTATCAATAACTACTAAGAAAGCACTTTACAACACAATCTTCCTACCAACTCTGTGCTACCAATGCCAAACCTGGACAATGACAGAAAAAGAGAAAAGAAAAATCACAACAACAGAAATGAGGTTCCTGAGAAGAATACTCAACGTATCAAGAAGAGATAAGATCAGAAATGAAGAAATCAGGACTAAAGTGGGGGTTAAAGCTGCTCTAGATTTTATTAGAAAGCAGCAAGTCAAATGGTTTGGCCATGCAAGTAGGCTACCAGTCAACAGCATGCCACAACAGGCAATGACGTACAGACCAGATGGAAACAGAGGAAGAGGCCGACCACGTAAACGCTGGACGGAGGGAATAACAGAATCCATGGGAATGTCGATATACGAAGCCCATAACCGGGCACTCTCACGAAGTTTATACTTCACCTCGACACCGCAAGGTACAAGAGGAACATGATGAGATGAGATGAGAGTACCCATTTTAGGACTTCCTTTTCATTTACCTTTAGTTTGTTAGTTAGTCGACAGATCATCCTCATTGCACATCGAACCATTCAGTCCATAAGTGCTCGGATCCCCTCCTCAGTAAATCCTGCAGCGTGTAGCAACTGACGACACCAGTTCTGTGTTGGTTTATTAATCTTCTTTGGCTACTCGTGCAGTGTTCTTGTTTGGCCACACCTCTTTTAATTCGCTGTTTTCGCAGTCTGACCATGGTTGTGTATTCAGTCATCACTTGGTTCTCGCAAAAGCCTTACTTCTCGTAGAGCATTCAGAATGTCAGCCTGGTCCATGGCTCGTCTGCCTTCCTCAGTAGTCTTGCCTGCGAGCTTGTCAGCCTGCTCATTTCCTCATACACCCGCATGCCCTGGCATGAAAATGAAACTAATCTTTGCCAGCCGAGACCGCCCCAGAGACAGCAACCACTCTCTTCGAATCCACCCTATCTCTATCATCTTGAGCATGCTTATTCAGTCACTAAGGAAACATGCTCTAGTGAATGTCTGTGTCTCGAGCCATGTTATTGCATTACTTACTTCCAGTCATGCCACTTGTGGTCAAAACAAAAGCACCAGAATCTTCCTTCACAATTCTCCCTCCAGCCTGAACCGTAAAAGCCCATGAACTTCTCACTCATCGAACGAGTTACCTTTTACCAGAAGTACACATTAACCACTTTATTGTCTATCATGCAGTGTGTGAATATCTTACAGAGATCCACTGGGGATAGTCCTGGGTAAAACTAATATTATTATTCTTTTGTTAGCTTGAAATGTGTCTGTAACTGCAATGTTGTGTTGTTGTGTTCTGTTGTATGAATTTCATTGTCTTTGTTAGTTCACTCAATGGTCCATAGAGTTTATCTTCCACTGTTATTTCTCTAGGCTAGAGTTTGCCTAGATATGTTGGTATTTTTTGCTGTCTACGACGCCATTCCACGTGTGAACATGGCTGATTCACCAATCTTGAATTTTGTATACATGTGGTTGCGTAATCTATTGTGTCCTGTTCTGAGGCGCAGAATAATGATTTGTTCTGGTCTGTTCATTAAGTGGTAGTTGTCTTGAGCAGGTTTTCTTTTGGTGGTATGAACTGCTATGATTACTTCTTGCGAAGTTTGATTTCAAACACAAAAGTCACAAACAATATGTTGCACGATTTATTGCCTGCTGGCATATTTAGTTGCAAAGGCAGAGAGATATATATTATATGAAGTGAATAAATTAATAATACTTTAGATGAAATGAAAGAGGTGCGGCTGGTTGAGTGGCTAGGATTGCGAGTTCTTCAGGAGACTCTGGTTCAAATCCTCGGTAAGGAATGGATTTTCGTCTGCCTGGGGCAAAAAGAAAAACCCTAATCTGCAGTTACTAGAGACTGCTCTAGCCAGGTGGCCTTAATTCCACAGACTCGACTCAACCCCCCCCCCCCCCCCCCCCCCCCCCCCACAAGGTACTATAGACAGTAGGTGACAGTTAGATGAAATATTTAACTGATTCAGAGCAAATAAAAAGTAGGTTTGGACCAGACATGTACACAATCAGATGAACAAATAGTATAATGCTGACCTGTGCTCATTATGAGAATAAATAAATTGGAAAACTTGGTAACAACTGGCAAGTTGAGGGAAAAAGAACAAGGGGAAGGCAGACAGGTAAATATCTAGATGACTTGGCCACATGGCATGGTTGAGAAAAAGACACAGAGTTGATCCATGACTGGTGATTATGTCAGATGATGAAATATAACCGCCTACGCTTACACATGGTGATGATACCACGACACCAGATATTTTCTTTTTTATTATTTTGCATTAAAACAGTGAAAACTGACACCAAACTCGCAAATACATTTACATACATTATCCATCACTCATGTGTTCATCTGATGATGAACTTTAACCAGAGCAGACTCATCATCTCATCTCATTTCAGACTCAATACTAAAAATTCATCAACTATGGTACTTTTCATCATCAACTATGGTACTTTTCATCATCAACTATGGTACTTTTCATCATCAACTATGGTACTTTGCATCATCAACTATGGTACTTTGCATCATCAACTATGATACTTTGCATCATCAACTATGGTACTTTGCATCATCAACTATGGTACTTTGCACATAACACAACAACTGGACACCTCTTACACAATCTCTCTGTGACAAATATTCATTTCACAACAGAACATTGTAGTACTGCTTCTCTAAGATTTGAGAAGCCTTATTTCCTCCCCGTCTTCATGTACCACTTCCACACATTTACCTGGAATCTTCACTGAACCGTGAGTCTGAGTCCACCTGAGTCTCCATGGCGAAGTGGTCAAGCCATTTGACTCGGGCTTCGAAGGTTGTGGGTTTGATCCTGGGCTGTGTACTTCGGTTCACAAGTGAAATTTTTCGGAGACCCCTGTGGGTTGTTGCTAGAGCTTCGGAGTTCGTGCTTCATGCGACGCTTTCCACGCTGCAGAAAGAGACTGAGCCATATGGGATAAAACCCGGTGGAATGAAATCAACCCTGTCGACTTGTATGCAACCTTTTTTCACAGAACCGTTAGATTCCCTAGTCTTGTTACCATCACACCACAGACTCCCACGACTGTCTACATAAAAGTGCATGTATCAATGTCAAGACTCATAGTAATATCATAGCTTGAGATTCTAAGATAAGTAGCACATCTTTTTCATTTTCTTGTAATTGTTCTCATTTTTTTTTCATCTTCCCATTCTTCTCATCCTGTTTTTATGTCTTAATTAATGTAGTCACAGTGGTGACTTCCCTATGTTTATATGTAGTGTTTTGTGTATTTATTTGTTGATGAAGACTAGTCGTTTCAAGGTTCTATGTTTCATGTAATTGTGTTCTGTTAAGCTGCATTACTTTGTGATATTTCATATTATTCTCTAAGCCTTGTTCTATAACTAGACAGAGTTGAAACAAAATACAATATCCTCGTTTCACTGAATTCTTAAGCAGTGAATTTTAAAGCAGACACTAACAATGGTACTTTGATTACACATAAGACAAAAACTTGCAACCTCTTACACAATCTCTGTATGAAAAATATTCATTTCCCACTAGAACATTGTAGTACTGCTTCTCTGTGACTTGTTCTCTAGCTAGATAATGTTGAAACAGAATACATTATCCTCTTGCTTCAATGAATTCTGAAGCAGGCAGTCATCACCACACTTAGTGCCATTTTGCAAGACAATGACAAATACTCTATACTTCTCTCAACCTTGTAGGCAGCACAACTGTTAACCACCATCTTTATGCACCCAGAATTCTTCACCAAATATCCATGGCTAGTATTTATTTTGCCTGCCTTCATAAATCTATGCAACTCCAATTCTGATGATATGCCAGGGTATCCATTGTGAAAAAGGCCGACACAATTCCAGTGTCTATTTGGTATAACGATGTTCATGGTCAGATTAACAATTCTTTCTTGATAATAATTTCTGTCCAGAACATTCTCAGCATTCTCCTAAAGATGACGCTGACCAAAAGACCAATTGACAAGGACTGAATGGTGTATTGCCGGCCATGTATCATTTCTTCTTGTCTGCATACTGTGGACAAAAGCAAGGGCAAAATTATAAAGGACACAATTTTTTTTGTGAAATCAGTGTGGCATAGTGTACAATGAAATGGTTTATCAGCACATTTGGCTAATAGAGTTAATCTCATATAGTAGCAGATGGAGTCAAATCTCCAGCGGAAGAAATTTCCTCAGACAGCATTCAGTCCCAGGTGGATAATGCACTTCATTTAAGGGGTTCGACCCCTACACTGGACAGTTTGACTAAAATGTTGACCTGTTGTACTTGACTTGGGGACATAAATTACAAGTACTTCTAAAGTCAGAGTGGGTTCATTAGGTGGCAAGGGACACTGGTAATAGGGAAAGCAAATCTACAAGCAAAATTCAGTCCAGCACAACTAGAAGTAGTATGTATGGACTAAAAAAAAATAAAATTACCAAGACGATCACCTGGGCTCAACTGCCATCAGTGGCAGGATTCTATTTCCTGACCAGCAGAGCTCTTGGGTCAAAGTTAAGTTTCATATCCTTTACAGGATGCCGCAGTCAACTCCAGCATGATTTACTATTTGTGATTTCTTGACAAGTTTATTTTCAGTAGTCTGCCATTGCTTTCTAAACAACCAGCTGCCAAACCACTGTATGAAAATCAACGCAAGGCGGTCTGCTTCCATATCGCCTGCAGCAGTGTTTCGAACGTGGTATGAGGGATTACAAATTGCATTCGTACCCCTTTGCCACAGAGCTGGTCTCTAGGGTCAACCCAGCCTTATAAATTAAACACCAGATAATTTTCAGATTTCTTTTGGCTATTACCTAGGAAGGAAAGGTGGCCAAGGAAGGTGACTGTCTACCTAACACATTACGTTGTAGCCTAGTACAGGGTGTATTTTTAATGACTGTGCAGTGTTTAAAAATACTGCCAGTCTAAGTTTTGTATTTACCTGTTATGTTGCATGAACTTTACGGAGGGTGAATATAAAACTTGGAACGGCAATATTTTCAAACACTGCACAGTTATTAAAATATACACCCTATATATATATATGAAGGCTTCAGACTTCACACCTCTATGGCAGTATCTGCAGTGAGACTACCTTTAACTTGTATACAGTTCTGGAGTCAGCCCTGTATCATACATGGGTACCAGAGATTTCATTGGGAAGGGGAGCATGACATGGAAGTGAATTGGTCACCTCATGTTATAATAATGTAACCTAGCATAGGTGATGTTCTATCACTTCATCATCATCATCATCCAGTAGCATATCCTGAGTAGAACCTTTCCCCCTCTGTCATAAGCCAGATTCCCAGCCTTCATTGCTGTGATATGTGAATTATCTATCACATTTTTAATACATCTATGTTGTGGTCTTCCACTTCTCTGCTTCTCCAGTACGCCTCCCTTCATAATTATCTTTTCCAGACATTCCTGCCTTTTTTACATGCCCAAAATATTTCCTTTTCCTCTATTTAATTTGTTTTAACAGCTAATCTTCTTCAATATTGAGGCTTTGTTGGACAGAGGTGTTTGTTCTCTTTTTCTTCCAACAAATTTGCAACGCTTATATTCAAAGGCACACATGTACTTCACAGCTGATGTATTCAAGTTTTACAGCTATATATTGCCATAAAAATTTAGAAAATGAGAACAATGAAAGGAAAATGAAAAATGTGCCACTAATCTCAGAATTTACGATTTTCATTTGTCTCCTGTAGTACTTGGTCATTGGTTTTTCTGTCTGTCCATGGCATTCTTTGCATTTTCCTCAGAAACCATATTTCTGCAGCCATCAGATGATTTTCAGCTTGACTGCTCATTGTCCAAGTTTCACATCCATACAAAAGAACAGGCTCTATGTATCCCCTCAACACTCTTTTTCTCGTTTCAATTAACATCTTCTTATTGGTCAGAATGTTTTTCATCTTGCTAAAGGCTACTTTCGCCATGGCGATTCTTGTTCTAAGCTCTTCAAGGCATCTCCCATCAGATGTTATGACTGTTCCGAGATAATTGTACTGATTCACTTGTTGAAGAATATTCCCATTTACTTGTATATTACATTGTGGTACTTCGTTCTTCCTAGTGACGACCATAACCTGTGTCTTTTTACAATTTAATTCTAACTCCATTTGCTCACTGTGTACAACAACCGCATCTACTAATTGTTGCAGATCCTGTGCATTGTCTGCAATCAATACTGTATCATCTGCATATCTAATGTTGATGTTTTGTCCTCCAATGCTGATTCCATTTATATCTTCTACATTTCTGAAAATATTTTCACTGTATAGGGAAAAAAGATCTGGAGACATTACACATCCCTGCCTAACACCTCTCTTAATATGCTGATACTGTCCCACTTCATTATCAATACTTATGGCAGCTTGTTGTTTCCAATATATGTTTTTTATAAGTCTAATGTCTTTCCCATCAATTTTTAGATCTGCAAGCATATCCACCATGTTGACATGTCTAACTCTATCAAAAGCCTTTGTGTAGTCAATAAAGCAAAGATGTATATCCTAGTTTACTTCTATAGCACGTTCAATAACTGTTCGCAGCATATACACAGCATTTACTGTACCCTTTCCTTCTACAAACCCACATTGTTCTTCCCCTATTTCAGGTTGTATTTTCTTCCTCACTCTTTGCAAGAGGAAGACCGAGAGGAAAATACGTGGATGGCTTGGCTACATGGACGAGACAGGAACACTGAGCTGATCCACGACTCTGGTGATCGAGTGAAATGGCGAGTCATGACCGCCCACGCTTTCCGGCATGGCACATGATTGATTGATTGAATCTCAGAATCCCAGGCAGTATCACAGCCTGGGAATTCTGAGATAAGTAGCACATTTTATTCATTTTCTTTTCACTGTTTTCATTCTTCTATTCCCATTCATATGCCTTTATGTAGCCACTGCAGTCTTTCCCTTGAGTTTTGTATATGTATTTGTTTGCTGTTGAAGGCTAGTCGCTGCAATGCCCTCTGTTTTCCACAATTGTGTTCTGTACAGCTGCAATACTTTGTGTTATTTTATATTGTTTGATATGTTGGACACTACTGCAGCAAATGTCTAGCTGTCATTTCAACAATACCACACTAACATTCATCAGTGTCTCCTATCTTCAGTTCATTGAACAAGTCATATGTCAGCCTGTTTGTCCACATCTAGAGATACTGACTCTGCAGTTGGTGAGCAGAATGCCCTTTCACACATCCACTCACCCAGTCTATTATACAATTTATTAACTAAACCTTTTTAAGTATCCAGTCTGCATCTTCTATAGCTCTGTCAATAATCTGTTTAATCCTCTCTGCATCATTCTCATCTGCATGACTCTTGAAGCCCTAAAATGAAAAACAACAGAACTATTAAAGTTAGTTCTTTGTCCTTTACAGAATATCATGGTCAACCCCAGCATTTATGGGCTGTTCACTGCCAGCCACCCAAACCTACTCCCACAAAATCATTGGTTCCCAAGCATTTCATACGCTTGCCTTTCAAGGGGGACGATGTAATGAAAAGAATATATGATCATCTTAACACAGCTGTAAAGCAAACATTCTTTGTTGTTGAACCAATGATCAGATATACATCCACCCCAATACCTACTCCATCTGTAAAAGAACTATTGTTTCTGTACACCAAATAAAACTGCACTGATCATTTCCAGTGTGAGTGCCAAGCAACTTACATAGGTAGAACAGAGATACAGGTAGCAAATCGAATAACCAAACATATACCAATGTGGGTGGAAAAGAGAGTTAATCAGTCTTCAGGAATCTCTGTGCAGTCAAAAGCTATAAAACCTCCCTCCTTGTAGATTTTTCAACACTTCATAAACTATCGCTATAACATTAGCAAAAAGAAATGCTCGCTCGGGTGATGTGATTATCTACAAAGATGGGTCGGTGTTGAGAGATAGAAGTGCCTGGGAGTTCTTAGCAAAAGCTAATTGCCGACGTTTGGTGCAGGAGAGCCTGGCATATGATACCACAACATCTAGCTTAAGAATGGAGGTGGAGGCAGTCAGTGCAGCTTTCCGCTGGATGGAGAATATGATACACACACACATCGTGATTGTAACTGACTCAGAAAGCATGCTGAGGAAGGTGATGACAGGCAAGCTTCGGGCAGAGTGGCTTGCTTCGCTTCGGAGGTCACGGGTGGCAAGTATCACCTGGATCTTTTCTCTGGGGCATGCCGGGGTGCTGGCAGACAGATTGGCTGGCTCTGCAAAACTTGGTGGAGTATTGATGCATGACAAGGCAGACATGGTTGCGGCCTTGTGGGAGCACGTGTACACCTCGGAGGAGCAAATGGATCACCATGGTCTGGCAAGAATGAGACAGCAAGGAGTGACGAGGGCATCTGGCCGACGCTCGAAGGAAAGGCGAGACGGACATATAATCATATTGCTACTGGTACTATTGGTGTTGGAACTCTTCGCTGGCTGCTGAGGATGGGGACGGAGTGCTTATGGGAATACCCCGAATGCTGTGATGTCTTAAATCAATCAATTAATCAAAAAGAAAGCATTTTGTGCGCTGTATTTGACGGAAAATTAGTGATTGCTCAAATATAGTAAAGCATAAGCAATTGGGGGGGGGGGGGGGGGGGGGTTGTCCCAGCCAGTTTCATTTGATGCAAACAGAAAGAATTTGTTTTAAATATGAAATTATCGTGGGGATAACAAATGCTCCACATTTGAACAATACCTATAGAGATGTCGACTCCTACTTTCTTTAAATAGTTTCAGGTTGATATTCGAAGGTGTACAAAGAAATAAAATCAAAGGAAGTCTACAAGAGGATGCTAACAATAAATAATACAGTAAATGGAGAGATACAACAAGCAACCAATTTCTCTTATAATGGACTTGTAATAACAGTTGATGGCTAATGTGAAACAGAAAAACAAAACAAAAATAACAACAAATATATTAGCAGATATGGACAAATTTCAAGAAAACGAAAGAAGAAAAATAAGTAGTAAAAGAAGGATTTTCAAATTCTACATCCAAGATTACATATATTTGGAAAGTTTCATTGCAAAACTTGCTTCAATTGTGGTTGAAATGCGAAGATGTTACGGCCATGTGCAATTGTGAATGGTAAACCCACAATGGCGGTCACGCATTATCGATCGGACTGGAGTGTACACTTTTTAACACTCAAAATGTGAATTTGAGCTTCTAAAGTTAAAGAGAATACAAGTTTAAAGATTAAAAATAATTTATTTGTATACTCGTACTATTTTTTATCATTCAACATGACGGAACATGTTTTTGAAGACAGTTTTCATAACCGCCAACGACGCGCTTGAGGCAACCTCGCATGCAGAGAAAAATTGATACACTGAAGAGCTTCAAAAAGTATGACAAACGTGAGAATATCATCACCCATTTCACCTTCACAAAAATGTGAATTAAGTGAATATCTCCACTTAGAATTGACATACAGGCATTATTGAGATACCATTAGATTTTGTTTTTCAAGGCCTATCTACCTGTGGTGGTCTCATCAGTAAATACAACTTTTTAAAATCATGATGAAACCCCCTACCTATAGGACTTTCACCTTTACTGGGAGTCTCTGTGGCGAAGTTTTCATGCTGCTGACCTCATGCTCTGAAGATTGTGGGTTCGATTATATCATTCGATTCACGAACGTAATATTCTCGGAAACTCCAGGGGGGGGGGGGTGTCACTGGAGCTACGGAGTTCGTGCTCTGTGCGACGCTTTCGGCAGGCCGTCCTGAGGAACGAACAAACTTTATTTTCAAAGAGTAACAAATTTAAAATTGGGCACGCAGGCCCGTCTTACAGGAGGAAAGAGACAGAGCCATATGGGATAAAACCCGCTGCAATGAAGTCGAGACTCGTGCTTTTAAACCCTGTTTTTACTAATTTACTATACCGTTTATCTAATTTCACTTAACAAAGATACTTTTACTTAAATTTAAACTTGAAACATTTTATTTTAAACTAGAAGTAGAAACCAACCATTCGAATATGGTGCTTGTAGTACTCCTGTGCTTCGATCGGAAGCTGTCGCGTGCATTTGAGAAGGTACTTATACAACTGCACAGGCGTCTTGTGCGACATGATTCAAAACAAACAGCCTTCAGGTCCGAATCCAGAAATATTTTACATATAGCTGGTGTTCTCAAACCCACGTCTCCTGCCTGACGAAGGTGCCTTATGTTTGCAAATGGTACATGAGACTTACCTGCTCTTAGAAGTCGACTATTAATTTAGCTTCGTATTTTTTATAATCTATGAATGCTTCAATGTAGAATGTAGATGATCTGTCGACCGACTAACTAACTAACCAGCCAACCAACCAACCAACTAACTAACTAACTAACTAACTAACTAACTAACTATAACATCTCTGCCGCCCCCTTGTTCTCTCCACCCCCCCCCCCCCCCAAATCTTGCCAGTTGTCATCAAGTTCTCCAGTGTATTTATTTTCATAACGTAACCAACAAATTGTGACTGTCTAGTGTCGACGTCTAATTTATCTAATCAGTGTACGATCTTCATTTGTTTCTTGTAGGATTTAGTCATTGGTTTTTATGTCTATCAATTGTATTCTTTGCATTTCCCCAGAAACCACATTTCCACAGCCATCATATGTTTTTCAGCTTGACTGCTCATACTCATAGTCATTGTCCACGCTTCACATCCATACACAAGAACATGTTCTATAGTTATACTATGTAGCACCTCAACATTATTTTTCCCCTTGCAAATGGTATCTTTTTATTGGTCAGTATGTTTTTCCTTTTGCAAAAGCCAACCTTCGCCATGACGATTCTTGTTCTAATGTCTTCAAGACATCTCCATCTCCCATCAGATGATATGGGTATGACTGTTCCGAGATAATTGTACCGATTCACTTGTTTAAGAATATTCCCATTTACTTGTATATTACATTGCGGTATTTCCTTCTTCCTAGTGACGACCATAATTTGCGTTTTCTTACATTTTAATTCTAACTCTAATTGTTCACTATGTGCAACAACCGCATCTATACTAAATGTTACAGATAGGAAAAAGAATACCGATTGATTGTGGAGAAAAAGAAGTAAACCATTAATATGTTGAATACACACAAAAACAGGCGGTCGTCATTGAGAGGAGACGAGTTAGTTGGTGAGGCAGTTTTCTCTATAAAATACCTCAAAACTTTATTTATGATATGGCTATCGGTGGGTAAAAGGCGTTTACATAATAATCGCACTCCCCATCTCTCCCTTGCAGTGTTTGCCTTATAGGCAAAGGATAGTTGGGTTAAGTTGAACTAAGAACCAACATCACTGCACTCAGGACATTCCCATACGCGCTCCGTCCCCTCGGTCAACAGCCAGCAAAGAGTCACACTACTAATCGTTCCCACAGCTATCTGATTGAACGTATTTCTGGTCTTCCCTCTCAGATTTGAGATTCTTCCAGAACCGCTCCCCCGCAATGAGGCAAAGTATAATGGAGTGTAAGCTATATAAAAACTGAGGGAAGTCAAGGGAAAACCATAGCTGTATTTATTCTTTGTAAAACATGCCTCTGAAGAAATTGCATCTATCTAACTAACTGCATTCTATTTATTAGAGATCGCAAGACATGGAGAAGACTGATCACCCACGCGAATCAGCAGAGCGCATGATGATGATTATTTTGTTATTTATCTAGTCTGACCTCTAATTTCTCATTCTGTCCTTTGCTTTCTTTGAGAGCAAATAAATGCTCACAAATAAAACATGATTTCTTAGTCCGGAAAATGCCGAAACTACGGCTAAGAATTTGAAGCCAAAAAGCAATATGGCGATGTAAACACGAACACATGATAGAACTTTCTCGCTGTGTTTAGTATCTGTGATTGCCAATTTTATTCGTTTATTAGAACTATTTAGAACGGGAGTTATATTTTTCTATTATATTTTTAACATAACTTGTGAAAAAATAACTATAAATTCTTTTGACTATCAAAGAAGTGGAGTATTTCCTACATTAGCAAGAAAGTGCGGCAGTGCCGACCACGACAGCATGGCTTTTGATCAGGCTACAAAGCTTCATTTGGAGAAAGAACTTCTCCCTTTCTTGTCGAAAGACGCGAGAGAAGATGTGAAGTCAATAGCCGTCCGTTATTTCTTGGAAATGACCGGCACAAAAGAAGGGAAAGATTTTATTTCTGAAGGGAATACGTTTATCCCAGCAATAATGTCACTAACGTCCGACAAAGACCACGACGTCGCCAGAGATAGCTACCTAGCTCTGATCAACTTATCCACGGAGGATACAATTGCATGGAAGCTGATGCATATAGATGGTGGATTAGAATTTATGTTGGACGTTTTACAACGAGTTTTAAAACCAGATTTTGCGCTAGCTGATGAAGCATCCAGTGTTATAGCTAATGTTACTCGCTTACCAGGGTGTGCAAAGGCACTCGCTGAGCATATTTTATCAGATAATGCAACAGTAACATTAGAGAAGATAGTTAACGCACTGTGCCAGATTAATTATAATAACAAGAAAGCCACACTTAATTATTTGAGTTTGATTTTATCGAACTTGACTCAAGTACCTAATATCAGAAAAATAATAATGGACAAGGATCGATGTATAGTCCAGAAACTGTTGCCTTTTACGGAATATGCTGAATCGGCAAAGAGGAGATGTGGGATCATTGGAGCTCTGAAGAACTGCTGCTTTGAATATGGTAGGTAATTTTATATACAAGAAACTGACTTCTTTTAGGTAACCCAAGTGCACCTAACAACCTGGATGGCTTGGCCACACGGCGTAATTGGGGCAAGACTACAAACCTGATCCAAGGCTGGTGATCATGTGAGATGGTGATCCAAGGCTGGTGATCATGTGAGATGGTGATCCAAGGCTGGCGATCATGTGAGATGGTGATCCAAGGCTGGTGATCATGTGAGATGGTGATCCAAGGCTGGTGATCATGTGAGATGGTGATCCAAGGCTGGTGATCATGTGAGATGGTGATCCAAGGCTGGTGATCATGTGAGATGGTGATCCAAGGCTGGTGATCATGTGAGATGCAAACCATGACCACCCCCATGTTGATGACGATGAAGCCGCCAGCTTTACATCTTACTGGCTGTATCTGTCAGAGGATGACCTTGACTGCCATTTGAAGTCAGGAAGTGAAGACCTTGACTGCCATTGGACGCCAGGAAGTGAAGACCTTGACTGCCATTGGATGCCAGGAAGTGAAGACCTTGACTGCCATTGGAAGTCAGGAAGTGAAGACCTTGACTGCCATTGGATGCCAGGAAGTGAAGACCTTGACTGCCATTGGAAGTCAGGAAGTGAAGACCTTGACTGCCATTGGATGCCAGGAAGTGAAGACCTTGACTGCCATTGGATGCCAGGAAGTGAAGACCTTGACTGCCATTGGAAGTCAGGAAGTGAAGACCTTGACTGCCATTGGATGCCAGGAAGTGAAGACCTTGACTGCCATTGGAAGTCAGGAAGTGAAGACCTTGACTGCCATTGGATGCCAGGAAGTGAAGACCTTGACTGCCATTGGACGCCAGGAAGTGAAGACCTTGACTGCCATTGGAAGTCAGGAAGTGAAGACTTTGACTGCTATTGGAAGTCAGGAAGTGAAGACCTTGACTGCCATTGGACACCAGGAAGTGAAGACCTTGACTGCCATTGGACGCCAGGAAGTGAAGACCTTGACTTCTATTGGAAGTCAGCAAGTGAAGACCTTGACTGCTATTGGAAGTCAGGAAGTGAAGTAAAATCTTTATGATCATCTAGCATGTCCTTTCTAGAACGTCACTGCCATCATGGACTACTGAAGATTGATGATGCTGTGTGGTTTGACATGCTTTAACTTTCTATTCTGACTGCGAGAAATTGTGAGTTTGTTCCATATGTCGGTCAGTTGGACTTAAATGTTTACTTCTTATTCTTTGACTTGCACGGATAGGCTGTTGTGGTGTTAAGGCCTCTGGAGTGCTTTTTTTGGTTCAGGCTACGATTTGCTTATGCATGTTCCTCATGTTGGATTGGAAGTACATGTTTCTGTTGCTCAGCTACTGAGTTAAGTGCATGGAGTGACACTGTGAGGTGTGGATTTAATGTGGAGTACTTTTATATCTGTCCGCGGTTGTTTGTATTCTCAACTGCATGTTCAGAAAATTGGCGGATAACCAGTTACTGAACTAGCTGGTTTTGTCTTATGCAGTAATGTGTGTGAAACTGCTGGTTTTCTAGTGACTGCCGCTTCCTATCGACGATGAACTGTAATTTTAGTGGCAGACTGTTGTATTGGCATTCTGGCAGTGGCCTTATGTATGTATGCCTATGTGTGCTGGACTGCTGTATGTTCCACTTTTCACATGGGACAGTGAGGAGCATTTTGTGATATTCACTGGCACAGGAACAGAGCATTATGGGGTGACCCTTTGCTGTGAAATTGGAACCACGACTAACGTCTTTGACTTCGGGGTGTATATTACAAGTATCTCAATATTCGGAAGACGGTTTGCCTGATGGGGAGAAAACTGGTAATAAGGAAAGCTAACTCTTACACAAAATCAGTCCAGTGACTCTCTAGTAGTGGCAATGTCTAGTTCTTCTTCTTCTTCAGCGTTCTGAGCCATTGAGGTTCTTTGCTGCAGAAACAATCCGTCTCCATTCGTCTCTCTGGTTGACCTTCTCTTGCCAGTCGTTGATTCCAAGTGCTTGTAGGTCTGTATATATATTATCTCTCCACCACTTCATGGTCTACCTCGGGGTCTACGGTCATTTATTTCCTGAGTGTAAGCGAGTTTTGTTTCCCTATTGTCTTCCATTCTTTCTATATGCCCCAGCCATTGTAATCTACTAGCCTTCATGATACCAGTGATTAGCGGGGATTTAAACAGATCATAAATGTCTTTGTTACTTCTTCTTTTCCACTCTCCACTTTATGTATCCCTAATGGGTCCAAAGATGCGTCTTAAACGTCTAGTTGTAGTAGCAAATGTGTTAACTATGCTGAAGTGCAAAGCAAGTGAATAAATACACAAGTCACAGCCTGCTAAAAATATTCTTGATCCTTTACCAGTTCTGCTTTGGGCATTTGAATACTCAAAGTCTAAGAGTAAGAGAGTGTATTATATGTCTTATGTCCATGTTAGTGCTAGTTGATATAGGCTGCCTCTTCTTCCAGCAACTATGCCATCATCACTATTCTTTCAATGAATCAATCAGGTGCCGTCTCCACAATGAAGGTTGGCTGCAATGGATATCCAACACTGTCTCTGTCTCTCACCCTGACTGTACATTCTGTCAGATTGCTGTTCGTCCATCTCTTGATGTTATCTTCCCACTTGTATAGTTGCCTACCTCTTGCCCTTCAGTATGGTTTTTATGAGAGTGTTATATCTTTTAATGTGGCCAAAATACTTCACTTGGCTTATTGATTTGCTGCCTACCTCTTGCCCTTCAGTATGGTTTTTATGAGAGTGTTATATCTTTTAATGTGGCCAAAATACTTCACTTGGCTTATTGATTTGCTGAGGAGAGGATCCGAGCACTTATGGACTGAATGGTTTGATGTGCAATGAGGATGATCTGTCGACTAACTAACTAACTTGGCTTATGTTTTTATTTCTTTCATCAACTGTCTTTTCATTCCCATTTTTTCTAGAACCTTAGTATGTCATTGTTTTTGTTTCCATGAAATACAACATATTCTTCTGTATATGTCATATTTCATGGAGACAAAAACAATGTTCTTTACAAACCCTCATAAGTTTTAATATGGCCAGAGTATTTAAGTTTTCTTGTCATTAAATTATTTATGAGCCAGTTTTCTTCGTTTAGATTTTGTAATATGTCAGCTAGTTAGTTAGTTATCAGTTGGGGTATCTTCGTTGCACTCCGGACATGTCCATAGGTGCTCAGATCCTCCCCCCAGCATATGCATCAGCGTCCGGTGGCTAATAGTGCCAGTTCTGTGTTGGTTGACGAGGCGCTTTGTTTTCCCGATGTACCTCTCGCGTCTGGCTGTGCCGATTCTTACTCCCAGGTCTTTCATCCTGGAAAGCGATGTGGAATCACTGGCGTCAAAATCCTCTGTTCTCGCCATATCTTTAAGGGCGTTAATAACATCGGCACGATCCATGGGCTGGCCATCTACAGGGGGTGCAGAGCCAGCCAATTTATCAGCTCGTTCATTTCCCTCGACTCCCGCATGTCCCGGGACGAAGATGAAGGTGACTTTGCGGACAACAGACTTCCGCAGCGACTCAGTCCACTGTCTACGTACAGATCCATCTTCGACCTTCTGAATCATGCTCATTGAATCACTTAGTACACACACGTTGGTATAATGCTGTGATTCCAGCCATATGAAAGCCTGTGTAACTGCCATAACCTCCATCGTCATGCTGCTCGTGGTCATGGAGTGGGCACCACTGGATTCTTGAACGGTTCGGCCCGCTGAGCGGGCTGTAAATGCCCACGCACTTCTCTGCTGCTTTACAACAGATCCATCTGTATAGATGAGCACTTCGGGGCTATCTGAGTGATCATAGATGAGCGCGTTAACCTCTGCATTGACAGCGGCAGGGTTCTGCTCTCTGCACCGTCTGTCGAGTGTGATAATGCAGGAGAAGGTACACTTAAAAGCTGGAGGCACCGGCACCCATTCCATGCCGGGGTTGATACTGGTAAGACTGCAGACCTGTCCGACGACATCTTTCGCCCGACCCATCCATGATTTGCCCCTCTTTAGCCTGTCACCCTTTTCTCTGAATACAGCGTCATGCAGAGGGTGCTGCTCATCTGCACTTATTTTTAAGTATGCACGAGCTCTCCAGATCTTGATCCTGTGTTCCATTGTCGGGAAGTCAAGGAGGTATCTCATTGCTACACAGCTGGTGTCTCTCGTGCAGCCCAAAATGATGCGCATGGCTTCGTTTTGTACCTTTTCAAGTCTTCCAATCTGTGTAGGGCTGACAGTGAGGATGGCCAGGGCATACTCGATGCATGAAAGCACAAGTCCTTGGAACAGAAGTAATAGCAGTCTTTGCTCGATATTGGCACTCGCCATGACTCTCATTGCTGCCAAACCTTTTCGAGCCTTCGTTATGACATAATCGACATGATCTCTGAAGGACAGAAGGACAATATGTCAGCATTCTTCCTCTTCTTGGTTTAAGAACTTTTCTAAAGTGTTACAGTTGAAAAGCCCTGATTTTCTTCTTTTTAAAAATTTATTTAATGTTCCATATCCCTTACGGAACGTTGCAGCATTTTTCAGCTGCTGTTGATGTACTAGGCAAGTTTTTACATTCAGTAGTTTGCCATTGCTTTCTGAATGACTGGCTCACATACCCTGTAAGTTACCAGCACGGAGCAAACCGCTGCCAATTCTCGCAGCTGTTTTCCCCATGTGGATATACGGGATTATGAACAATGTCGTTAACCTCTTGGCCAGGGAGACTGGCTTTCTTCTTTAGTGATTACAAAATAGTCGACCACTCACATCGATCCATATGTTGTCACAGGAAAGATACATGCTCTGAAACATTTTATTGTAATTTATTTGCTGGGTTGTGCCATAGGTTCTTATTACTGTTTAATCTCTGCATTATTATGGCCAGTCTGTGCCTAACTTGTTACAAGTTCTTATTGTTGATTATGGAGCCAAGGTATTCAGAGTTTGTGACATTTTCAGTTTTGTTCATGTTGAGTGAAAGTGTTGATACATTACCCAGTTGCCTCATTTATCGTGGGGCATGTGTTTGATTCCATGGTAAGGCTATCTGATGTGAAATACAAATTCTAGCCTGTACATTCTTTGGCAAGTGGCCTTAATGAGTCATCACAAAAAATCCTTCCTGCATATACCAGCAGCTTTGTTGATCTGGCAGCTTCTGCAGCTTGTCTTCTTCCAGATGTATTGGTGTTACCTTTCCTCTAGAGTAAACTAGGCAGGCCAAGAGAGGGATCATGCTGCATGAGCAACACATGGTCTGTATATTTCAGCCCAGGCTTTGTGTTATGGACCATGTGTTCACGTGCATTCATTGTGGGCGAACATTTACAGCACGAATTGGTCTAATCAATCACATTCACTACCACCATGGGTTGTAGTTATTATGCCTTTTTGAAGCACAATGTAACAATCGTCTATCAAGACAGCAAAGTGGCAGTATATACCAGCAATGGTATGGTTGTGGTAATGATAGGCTATCACATCTGGATGAAGAAGTTGATATAATATCCACACTATTGATATCTTGGTATATATTATCTCAACTTTTCTTCTAAGTCCCATAGGAGAAATCTGTTGTGGGTTTGAGTGGATTCAAGAACCAATATCACTGCACTCTGGCCATTCCCATGCATGTTATGTTCTCATCTTCAACAGCCAGCAATGGCAATATCTTCTTTAAAGATGCCTACTTTATCATGATTCGTCAAGTCTTGGCCACGTAGTGTTGTCGAGACAGGAACACAGAGCTGATCCACTTATGGTGTTCGAGTGAGATGGTGAATCATGGCCGCCCACGCTTATTGGCATGGCACATGATGACTATATTATTGATGCTTCTATATATTATTGATACTTCCATATATTATTAATGCCTCTATTTATTATTGATGTCTCTATATACTTTTGATGCCTCTATATATTGATGCCTTTGTATATTATTAATGCCTCTATATATCATTGATGCCTCTGTATATTATTAATGCCTCTATATATTGATGTCTTTATGTATTATTGATGCCTCTATATATTATTGATACCTCTATATATTATTAATGCCTCCAGCAGGATGAGAATTAATTTCATTGCTTATTTCCCTGTTGAGTGATGTTGACACTTCCAAATCATTGATAACTCTATATACTATTAAAACCACTCATCTTATATATAAATTAGGATGTCCGTATCTCTGTCTGTATGTCTGTCTGTATGTATGTCCTTTATACGCTCGCGAACGGCCCATCCGATTGAGATGAAATTTTCTACACGCCTTCCTTTCATTCCAGAGATGCCAACTGTCGTAGTTTTTTTTTCTTCTTCCTCCTCCTCCCTCCTCCCTCCTCCCCCTCCCAAAATACGTACGTCCAGGAAATGGTCTTCTACATAGACACTTCTCTCTGAGGTCCGCGATAACATATTAACCTGTTGGGATGGCAATCAATCATCCTACTACCTCCTCCCTCCTCCTCCCTTCTCCCTCTTCCTCCTCCCTCTTCCTCCCTCCGCCTCCTCCCTCCTCCCACTCTCTACTCCTCCTTCCTCCTCCCTCCTCCTTCTCCTCCCTCCTTCTCCCTCTTCCTCCTCCCTCTTCCTCCCTCTTCCTGCTCCCTCCGCCTCCTCCCTCTGCCTACTCTCTCCTCCTCCTCCCTCCTCCTCCCTCTCCCTCCTCCTACTCCCTTCTCCTCCTCCTCCTCCTCCTCCTCTCTCCTCCTCCCTCCTTCTCCCTCTTCCTCCTCCCTCCTCCTCCCCCTCCTCCTCCACCCTACTCCTCCCTCATCTTCCTAATCCCTCCTCCTCCCTCCTATTCCTCCTGTCTCCTCCTCCCTCCTTCTCCCTCCTCCTTCTACCTCTTCCTCCCTCCTCCTTCTCCCTCCACCTCCTCCCTCCTCCTCTCTCCTCCTCCTCCCTCCTCCTCCCTCTCCCTCCTCCCTTCTCATCCTCCCCCACCTACTTCTCCTCCTCCCTCCTCCCTCCTCCTCCTTCTCCCTCCTCCTCCCCCTCCCTCCTCCCCCTCCTCCTCCTCCTTCACCCTCCTCCCTCCTCCTCCTCCTCCTTCACCATCCTCCCTCCTCCTCCTCCCTCCTCCTCATCCTCCCTCCTCCCTCCTCCCTCCTCCTCATCCCTCTTCCTCCTCCTCCTCCCTCCTCCTTCTCCCCTTTCCCCCTCTTTCTCTTAATCCCTCCTCCTCCCTTCTCCTCCCTCCTATTCATCCCTACTCCTCCTCCTCCCTCCTCCTCCTCTCTCCGCCTATCTCTTCCTCCCTCCTCCTCCCTCCTCTCTCTTCCTCCTCCCTCCTCCTCCTCCCTCCTCTCTCTTCCTCCTCCCTCCTCCTCCCTCTTCCTCCTCCTCCTTCCTCCTGCTTCCTCCTCCCTTCTCCTCCCTTCTCCTCCTCCCCCTCCTACCCCTCCCTCCTCCCCCTCATCCGTCTTCCTCCCTCCTCCTTCTTCCTCCCTCCTCCTCCCCCTCCTCCTCCCTCTCTTCCTCATCCCTCCTCCTCCATTCTCCTCCTCCCTCCTCCTCCTCTCTCTACCTCCTCCCTCCTCCTCCCTTCACATTCCTCCTCCTCCCTCTTCCTCCTCATCCCTCCTCCTCTCATCCTCTTCCCTCCGCCTCCTCCCTCCTCCTTCTCCCTCTTCCTCCTCCCTCTTCCTCCCTCCGCCTCCTCCCTCCTCCCACTCTCTACTCCTCCCTCCTCCTTCTCCTCCCTCCTCCTCCTCCCTCTTCCTCCCTCTTCCTGCTCCCTCCGCCTACTCTCTCCTCCTCCTCCCTCCTCCTCCCTCTCCCTCCTCCTCCTCCCTCTCCTCCTCCTCCTCCTCCTCCTGCGATCTCCTCCTCCCTCCTTCTCCCTCTTCCTCCTCCCTCCTCCTCCCCCTCCTCCTCCACCCTACTCCTCCCTCCTCTTCCTAATCCCTCCTCCTCCCTCCTATTCCTCCTGTCTCCTCCTCCCTTCTCCTCCCTCCTCTTCCCTCCTCCACCTCCCTCTTCCTCCTCCCTCCTCCATTTACCCAAGACAGACAGACATACAGATAGTCGGGAACGGGATCTTATATGACTACTTATATGATTTAAATGAGATGCTCTCCACCATGGGCTGGGCCGGGTCAGACAGACAGACAGACAGACAGATAGATAGACAGACAGACAGACAGACAGTCGGGAACGGGAGCTTATATGACTACTTATATGAATTAAATGAGATGCTCCCCACCAGAGTCTGGGCGAAGCCGGGCCGTGTCAGCTAGTATCTCTATATATTATCCAAACCATTGATAACACTATATACTATTAACACCACACATATCTCTATATATATATAATCCAAACAATTGTTTTCGCCATCAGACTACCACAGTTGGCTGTTGAGTGAGGACGTTGACATATTACCCAAACTCTTGCTGCCTCTCGCTGGGGGCGAAGAGTTTGATGACGATGACATGGAGAAGCTGCCTGTGGATCTTCAGTATTTGCCACCAGACAAGAAGAGAGAGGAGGACAGTGAGATTCGAACCATGCTGATTGATGCAATCACACAGGTCAGCATTTGACAATTTGACTTTCTTTCTTCTATTCTTTTTCTTTGCCCATGCTTCTTCTTGTTAACTGATTGTTTGTCTGCCTGTTCATTCAATCATCTTTCTTCTTCTTCTTCTTCTTCTTCCTTCTTCTTCTTCTTCTTCTTCTTCTTCTTCTTCTTCTTCTTCTTCTTCTTCTTCTTCTTCTTCTTCTTCTTCTTCTTCATCATAAACATCACCTCCTCCTCCTCCTCCTCCTCCTCCTCCTCCTTCAATATACTTACAAGGCAGCAGGCTTTTACCTCACTTCGTCTGATCCCTATTTCTTGACCTGCGCAACATGATACCATACCTGTAGCTATGTTCTACTGTTGACTCCACTCTTGAACGTCGTTGGAGCAAACAGACTCCTCTACCGCTTTAAGGTGGAGACAATGGAGGGAAAGCAGCATTCAGTCTGTAGTTGATGAAATGTGTCGCAGTTTGCTGTGGATTGCATGGTTACTGTGTACCTCCAACAGAAGCAGACATTTGACCAAAAGTGGTAGGTCTCAGGCTCGCTTCATCAACCCATGTTAACTCATATTGCCTTAATAACTTCAACTCTTTGTGAGCAAAAAGTTACAGAAACTAAAAGACTCCTTTCCAAGCCTTGAGGCAAGGGGTATATGGTGCTAGAACCATATTTGTATGGACAAACTGGCACTTGATGGGTGACATGGGCATTATCACACCAGTCACTTTCACTTCCCAGGACAGGCTGATAGGCTGGCAGGGTATCACCTTTTGGTGGTAGACTACCTATGGACCAGGTGGAGAAAGCGTCTGAACAGACTGAGAACCTGTATGTGGAGAGGATGAAATGGCAGGAGATTGGCAGGGGTTCTAGACAAATTTCAAAACAGAGGGAAGAGCAGGAGAACTTTAAGTACAGTGGCAGATGGAACAATTAGCAGTATGACTCTTCGCTGGCTGTTGAACAAAGAGACAGAGCACGTGTGGGAATGTCCTGAGTGCACTGATGTTGGTTGTTTCATAGCTCATTACTTGCCATGACATTTACTGGTAACTATAGGGTGTAATTTTAATGACTGCAGTGGTTGAAAATATTGCTGGTCCAAGTTTTGTATTTACCTATTATGTTGCATGAACTTTACAGAGAGTGAATACAAAACTTGGACCGGCAGTATTTTCACACACTGCACAGTCATTAAAAATACACCCTATATTTTAGACTGGGTCGACCTGGGAATCTAGGTCAGTTTAAATAATCCATCTTGATGGAGTAAAAGTAGAAGGGAAAATAGCAGGTGTGATGTTGACCACATAATCCCCACTAGTGCCTGTAGGTCTCAAGAATATGTGGCTAGAACTATATGACCTATACATCTCTAGAAAATGTAGGTCTCAAGAATATTGTAGGTCTCAAGAATATGTGGCTAGAACTATATGACCTATACATCTCTAGAAAATGTAGGTCTCAAGAATATGTGGCTAGAACTATATGACCTATACATCTCTAGAAAATGTAGCTCTCAAGAATATGTGGCTAGAACTATATGACCTATACATCTCTAGAAAATGTTGCGATCAGATTGAACCCCAAGTTGGTTTATAGAAATTTCCCCTCCTCTTCTTCTGTGTTCGTCTGGAATGTTGTTTTGGGCATAATTGCGTTGTGCCTGTTTACTGCAGTGCTGCGATATTTGCACCTTTTTGCCGGCACATCTGACTTCTTCAAGCAATTGTTGACTGGGTAAACCTTCCCGGGTTATAGGCAGTTTTAGATTCAGTAGTTTGCCATTGCTGTTCCTGTGCTTGTGTTGTTTTATAACTGATTATCCTGTTGGACTTTTTAGTGTGGTTGGGAGCTACACAGATCATGTCGTGAGGATTTAGCGCCCGCTGACAGTGGAAACGACTGGCCACCTAAAGAAAGGTCGCTTAAAAGTCGACAAGATCGATTTCATTGCACCAGGTTTTTATCCCGTATGGCTCAGTCTCTTTCCACAGCATGGAAAGCATCGCACAAAGCATGAACTCCGTAGCTCCAGTGACGACCCTCAGGAGTCTCCGAAAAAATCCACTTATTAACCGAAGGACACAACCTGGAATCAAACCCACAACCTTCGGAGCCTGAGTCAGATGACTTGACCACTTCGCCACCTGTTCCTCCCTGCATTTTTACAAAAAATGTTGCATATCCCTTGCAGGACGTTGCCGTCAACACCAGAATTTTTCAGCTGCTGTTGATGTACTAGGCAAATTTTACGTTCAGTAGTTTGCCATTGCTTTCTGAACGTTCCTGCATTTAGACCTACAAAATGAGGTGGTCCTATCACATCACAAGTCTGAAGTCAGCATGGCCTAATAGATAGGAGCGCTTGCTCTTAAATTTCCGGTGTGCTGATGCCGAGATAACAAGTTCAACCCCATCACCAGTCAGTTTGATTAGAATGTTGACTTCCAGCCCTTGACTTGGTGCGTAAATTACAAGTACCTCAGAAGTCAGAGTGGGTTTGCCTGATGGCGAGGGACACTGGTAAAAAGAAAAGCTAATCCCACACAAAAATCAGTGCAGTGCACTCCCCAGTAGTGGCAATTACTAGAAGTAGTATCACGTTTGTTGACTACACTTGAAATCAAAGCAAGAAAATACAGCCAAAAAATTAACATTGCAGATGCAAAACAGGGGTCTGCTGCGGGAAATGTGTGTGTATTAGACTGTCTAGTTAGTTGCATATCCTATACAGGGTGTCACAGTCAACCCCAGCATTTTTTGGCTGTTCGTGATTTCTTGGCAAGTTTACGTTCAGTGTTTTGCCATTGCTTTCTGAACGAACGGCACTCGTACCATTTTATGAAAACCAACATAAGGCAGTCTGCTGCCAAATCAGCTGCAGCGGTGTTTCAAACGCGATGTGCAGGATTACGAATTGCGTCCATAACCCCTTCGCCATAGACTGTATTGTAACTTATTTAGTGATGTTATTAGTTTGTATACTAAACATTATTAATTTATTTATTTGTATGAACAATTTCAGCTCTGCAGTACCAAACAAGGACGTATGATTGTGAAGGAGAAGAATGCCTACGCCATCTTACGGGAACTGCACAAATGGGAGAAGGACCCCAAGTCAAAGTTAGCTTGCCAGAAACTCTGTGAGATGCTGATTTCTGATGAGCCAGAAGAAGGGATGGAGGATCTACATAAAGTGGAAGTTCCCGCCCACCTGGTGGAGAAATTTGATAAGCTGGATGAGGATATACTTAATGACCTGACAGAGGAATTGCGCCTGAATGAGAAACAAGAAGTGTCGGAGCAGAAAGAATAGCAGTATTCGTATCTCATCAGCAAAATAGCTGTGAAGCTACAGTTAGAGACCTGCAAGATTCAGACTGTCATTTCATAGAGAACTTCATAAAGTTTATAGAAAACAGCATAGAGTTCATAGAGAACAGCATAGTCTATAGAGATCATATAGAAAGCAGTCCTTAGAGAACAGGTAAGAGTTCATAGAGAAACAGCATAGAATTAATAGAGAACAGCATATCACTCATAAACATAGCATGGCTTGGCAGAAGTATGTTCAGGGCCCATTCTCCAATGGAGGAGGATAAAGGGCAAGAAAAGACTATATTGACAGAGCAAGGCCTGAAATGAAATACAATAATAGTTTCACTGCAACAAGTGCAGGGAAAACAGGACTGCGATTTATACGTGCCAGATAACACAGTGGCAAACATCGAGGGGATTTGATGCCAAATTTTACTGTATTTTGTCACATAATTATATTTTTATAGTATTTAATTACCTGATGTATTTTTCAACAATACTGATGTTCTTTTGGAAACTCTTGGTACATGTTTATTTTAATGTCATAAAAATTGGAACACAATAAAATGTATTCTGTATTTGAACTTTTGTTTTTCGGACACAAGTCACAAACAATATGTTGCACGATTTATTGCCTGGCATATTTCACTGCATCTCATCAAGTGCATCCTGCAGAGTTATATGTCATATAATGTGAATAAATGAGTGGCACTTTGGTTGAAATACTGAAAACACATAGTCGCTGATATTGTTTAAATACTGAAAACACACAGTCGCTGATATTGTTTAAATACTGAAAACACACAGTCGCTGATATTGTTTAAATACTGAAAACACACAGTCGCTGATATTGTTTAAATACTGAAAACACATAGTCGCTGATATTGTTTAAATACTGAAAACACACAGTCGCTGATATTGTTTAAATACTGAAAACACACAGTCGCTGATATTGTTTAAATACTGAAAACACACAGTCGCTGATATTGTTTAAATACTGAAAACACACAGTCGCTGATATTGTTTAAATACTGAAAACACACAGTCGCTGATATTGTTTAAATACTGAAAACACACAGTCGCTGATATTGTTTAAATACTGAAAACACACAGTCGCTGATATTGTTTAAATACTGAAAACACACAGTCGCTGATATTGTTTAAATACTGAAAACACACAGTCGCTGATATTGTTTAAATACTGAAAACACACAGTCGCTGATATTGTTTAAATACTGAAAACACACAGTCGCTGATATTGTTTAAATACTGAAAACACACAGTCGCTGATATTGTTTAAATACTGAAAACACACAGTCGCTGATATTGTTTGAATGTGGAGCATCAGTTATCCCTGCGGTAATTGCAAATTTATTATCTTTCTGTTTGTACAAAACTGACTTTTTAAAAAATGATTTTTTTCTCAAAATTCCTTTCTACAATTGACATGCCTTGTTTCTGACATTTATTTTTCTTGCCAAGGAACAATAATTATCATTAAAGTTAAAGCAGTTACTGTTTGAGACAAAATATCACAAAGCAGAAAATATGATTTGGTAATTTAATGTAATTATTATTGAGAACAGATAGATTTCATTTATGAACTCGTTACTTTTTTAGACTTAAAGGTTTACTAGAAACCACTGTCTTCGCCTACATTTGGATTTTCGTAGTAGTTGTGTGGAAGCGGACACTCGCATTCACAATCCATTGTATTGATATCATCCGTCGCTGAAGAGGGTTTCAGTACAGTTTTTGTTGGCTGTTTAGTAGGCCGTTTTAGTAGGCTGTCTGGCAAGTACAATTCCGGTAGATGATGGCACTTATCCACACGAAACATCTCGGGATGATAAGTAACATTGACGTAACTTAATGTGGTTGGGTGGGACCCGATGCCTATTGGTTCCAAAACCACATCATTCTCGACCACCGGTCTTGTTGTCACAATTATCTGGTGGAAACATTGAGTGATAACATGTTCAAAGCAGAACACAATCTCACATGTTATGTTATTGGAAATATTGAGTGATAACATGTTCAAAGCAGAACACAATCTCACATGTTATGTTATTGGAAACATTGAGTGATAACATGTTCAAAGCAGAACACAATCTCACATGTTGTGTTATTGGAAACATTGAGTGATAACATGTTCAAAGCAGAACACAATCTCACATGTTGTGTTATTGGAAACATTGAGTGATAACATGTGTAAAGCAGAACACAATCTCACATGTTGTGTTATTGGAAACATTGAGTGATAACATGTGTAAAGCAGAACACAATCTCACATGTTGTGTTATTGGAAACATTGAGTGATAACATGTTCAAAGCAGAACACAATCTCACATGTTGTGTTATTGGAAACATTGAGTGATAACATGTTCAAAGCAGAACACAATCTCACATGTTGTGTTATTGGAAACATTGAGTGATAACATGTTCAAAGCAGAACACAATCTCACATGTTGTGTTATTGGAAACATTGAGTGATAACATGTGTAAAGCAGAACACAATCTCACATGTTGTGTTATTGGAAACATTGAGTGATAACATGTGTAAAGCAGAACACAATCTCACATGTTGTGTTATTGGAAACATTGAGTGATAACATGTGTAAAGCAGAACACAATCTCACATGTTGTGTTATTGGAAACATTGAGTGATAACATGTTCAAAGCAGAACACAATCTCACATGTTGTGTTATTGGAAACATTGAGTGATAACATGTGTAAAGCAGAACACAATCTCACATGTTGTGTTATTGGAAACATTGAGTGATAACATGTGTAAAGCAGAACACAATCTCACATGTTGTGTTATTGGAAACATTGAGTGATAACATGTGTAAAGCAGAACACAATCTCACATGTTGTGTTATTGGAAACATTGAGTGATAACATGTTCAAAGCAGAACACAATCTCACTTGTTTTGTTAGTTGGAAAAACTAATTGATGTCAGTGCAGAATAAGGGGGGAGGGGGGGGGAGGTTCAACCCCTACACCGGTCATTAGGACTAAAATGGAGACTTCTCGTCCTTGACTTGAAGACGTAAATTACCTCAGAAGTTGGAGAGGGTTCGCCAGATGGTGATGGGCACTGGTAGTGGGGAAAGCAAATCCACAGGCAAAATTCAGTCCAGTGCTACTAGAAGTAGTATGTACGGACTACGCTTGAGTTCAAAGCAAGCAAGTGGAACAACAAGAAATGGTATGACAGAATCACCAATAGAGAGAACGTGGCAAATTCCCGTGAGAAATGGTATGACAGAATCACCAATAGAGAGAACTTGGCAAATTCCCGTGAGAAATGGTATGACAGAATCACCAATAGAGAGAACTTGGCAAATTCCCGTGAGAAATGGTGTGACAGAATCACCAATAGAGAGAACTTGGCAAATTCCCGTGAGAAATGGTATGACAGAATCACCAATAGAGAGAGCTTGGCAAATTCCCGTGAGAAATGGTATGACAGAATCACCAATAGAGAGAACTTGGCAAATTCCCGTGAGAAATGGTATGACAGAATCAACCAATAGAGAGAACTTGGCAAATTCCCGTGAGAAATGGTATGACAGAATCACCAATAGAGAGAACTTGGCAAATTTCCGTGAGAAATGGTATGACAGAATCACCAATAGAGAGAACTTGGCAAATTCCCGTGAGAAATGGTATGACAGAATCACCAATAGAGAGAACTTGGCAAATTTCCGTGATAAATGGTATGACAGAATCACCAATAGAGAGAACTTGGCAAATTCCAGTGAGAAATGGTATGACAGAATCACCAATAGAGAGAACTTGGCAAATTCCCGTGAGAAATGGTATGACAGAATCACCAATAGAGAGAACTTGGCAAATTCCCGTGAGAAATGGTATGACAGAATCACCAATAGAGAGAACTTGGCAAATTCCCGTGAGAAATGGTATGACAGAATCACCAATAGAGAGAACTTGGCAAATTCCCGTGAGAAATGGTATGACAGAATCACCAATAGAGAGAACTTGGCAAATTCCAGTGAGAAATGGTATGACAGAATCACCAATAGAGAGAACTTGGCAAATTCCCGTGAGAAATGGTATGACAGAATCACCAATAGAGAGAACTTGGCAAATTCCCGTGAGAAATGGTATTACAGAATCACCAATAGAGAGAACTTGGCAAATTCCCGTGAGAAATGGTATGACAGAATCACCAATAGAGAGAACTTGGCAAATTCCCATGAGAAAAATGGTATGACAGAATCACCAATAGAGAGAACTTGGCAAATTCCGGTGAGAAATGGTATGACAGAATCACCAATAGAGAGAACTTGGCAAATTCACGTGAGAAATGGTATGACAGAATCACCAATAGAGAGAACTTGGCAAATTCCCGTGAGAAATGGTATGACAGAATCACCAATAGAGAGAACTTGGCAAATTCCCGTGAGAAATGGTATGACAGAATCACCAATAGAGAGAACTTGGCAAATTCCCGTGAGAAATGGTATGACAGAATCACCAATAGAGAGAACTTGGCAAATTCACGTGAGAAAAAGACCCTGGTGGTGGCAAGGACATACTGAGAAAAACTTGAGGATAGTATAACTAGACACTCTGTTATCAAAGAATCCAGAAGGTGAATAAAATAGTGGCAGATCTAAAAGCAAACGGAAAAAAGAATTACAGGCAAAGATGAATAATATTTGGGGGGGGGGGGGCATGGAGGGAGCTGCAGGAGATAGCAAACGATACGATGGTTTGGCACAGGGACTTGCCCCAGCGGAGGATAAAGGGATAATATTAGGGGGGGGGGCATGGAGGGAGCTGCAGGAGATCGCAAACGATAGGGTGGTTTGGTTGAGTGGCTCTGCCCCAGTGGAGGATAAAGGGATAATATTGGGGGGGGGGGGGCATGGAGGGAGCTGCAGGAGATAGCAAACGATACGATGGTTTAGCACAGGGACTTGCCCCAGCGGAGGATAAAGGGATACTATTAGGGGGGGGGGCATGGAGGGAGCTGCAGGAGATAGCAAACGATAGGGTGGTTTGGTTGAGTGGCTCTGCCCCAGTGGAGGATAAAGGGATAATATTGGGGGGGGGGGCATGGAGGGAGCTGCAGGAGATAGCAAACGATAGGATGGTTTGGCTGAGTGGCTCAGCCAAGTTGAAGATAATCATCATCAAGTATCTTGTTGACTGGCACTGGCAGTCATGCTTCTTCACATCTTGTGATCTCCAACGTGCCATGTATCAGATACCAAATGAGGTGATTCCATTGGAATCCCCATTAATGTCGTTAAGTAGATTGCATTTTTTAGAAGCTTGATTTAAGGGATAAATACAGTGGTGGCTTTCCTTTGCCTTTCACCGGGGTAGACTATGGTTTGACTCCACTAGTCTTTTTAGACAGACCCCACAAGGCAGTAGTGGGGTAGTCTTGTCACAAAGTTTTGAGGTATTTTATTAGGGACGTTCATTTGAAACCCGTTCCAATGGCGTTATTATCAAAGCATGAAAGAAACATTAACAGGTGTGGTAGAATTAAACAAAGCATTCATTTTGAATGAATTATGCACCATGGGTTGGTCAGAATTCGCCGCCGAAGGCATTCAGGCAAGCATCCCATTGCTTAGGTAGGCAGCGAGTGCCGTCCTCAAAAACGGATTGTGGTTGCTCACTGAACCAAGTGTTTACCGGGTTCATTACGTTTGCATCTGTGTGAAATGGTTGCCCCTTGAGAGCTTTTTGTAGAGGTCCGAACAAATGAAAATCACATGGTGACAAATCAGGACTATAGGCTGGATATTGCAGAATTTCCCACTTCTTCCACTTCTAATGCTTCCTGCACAATCTTTGCGACATGCGGACGACAATTATCGGGCAACAAAATCACACTGCAAGAAAGCATGCCTGTTTGTTTATTCTTGATGGCTTTTTGCAGCTTATCTAGTGTTTGCAAGTAGTGGGTAGAGTTTATGTTGACACCAGGTTCTTTAAAGTCGGCCAACAATAGCCCTTCGTGGTAAAAAAAAAAAATGCGCCCAGCATAACCTTGCCAGTGGAAACCTGTAACTTGAATCTTTAGCTTTTGGTGATCCAGCATGCTTCCACTGCATGCTCTCTCCTTTGCTGCTCGGCTCAAAGTGGTGACACCATGATTCATCGACTGCCACTATGCGGAAGAGAAATGCATCACACTCCACTCTGTAACGCAGTAAGTGGTTCAAACAACATTCCCTGCGTTCCCCGTTTTGGTGATTGGTCAACATCCATGGTACCCACTGTGAACACACCTTCCGATAGCGCAGTTTCTTACGAACGACCTTTTGAATTGTCCCAATTGACACATCAAATTATTTCGCTAGTGAACGTATGCTTTGACAACGGTTCATCTGTACTGCTGCATCAATTTTAGTGATGGTTTTTTTTTTCTGTTGCAACAATGTGCGCTTGACCCGGCCATCAAAGATCTGTCGTGAACTGATCTCCTTTCCAAAACATCTGTGCCCAGTCTGTCACTATTGTCTCTGACACACATTTGTTACCATACGCTGCCTACATTCTTCGATGAATGTCCACTGGTCGACGTCCTTCAAATGAAAGAAACTGAATCACCGCTCTTTGAGCTTCTTTGAAGGGATTTTGGATCAACTCTGCCATTTTCTCAACGGTCAGAAACAGAACCTATGCATCATGGGACGATAAGCACATGTTTTTTTATTCATTGGTCAGTACTTATCACATGACTATGACATGATCATGTTCAATGTACACAATTACGCGCGGTGCTTTCAAATTAACGCCCCTTATATATAGATACCTGCTTCACCAACTAACTCGCCTCTTTTCAACTATCACCACCTGTGTTGGCTCACGGCCTCTTATTCAACATAATCGCAGCTAACGTCTATACATAGAGGGAAGTCACAATAACACATGAAAACCACATATTTAAGGATACTTAATTTTAGATATCTTGGGGGATCCAGCAATGAATGGCATATAGAGGGGGCAAATCCAACATATTTACAATCAATTGTTCCTAGAACTATCAGCACTTACATCTTAGCACAGTTGCTGAGAAGATGGAACATCAGTCGGCATGCCTGAGGTGTTTTGATGTCAAATCTTTTCACCCTCCCCCGATGTGTCTCCACCTTGCCGTGGTGGGGGAGCTTGCGAGTCCCATCGACCCCATGTGCTTGCCAATGGGTGAAAACTACATATCGGACGGCTCGTGGGATAGGGACCAGACTAAGAGAGACACAACCTGCTGCTCTGCAGGTAAGACTGAGGATAGCAGTCAAAATCAGGCAAACGATCCCTAAATCTCAGTCCGGGCATAACCTCTAAGGTTCCCATCCGAGGTGTATGGCTGAACGTCTCTAAGCCATAAACTCTCGGAAGTGAGAGCCTGGCCGACACAAACCTACATCAAAATTGTGATGATGTGCTGACAACGCTACATGCTCAGCGCAGATTCGTTCGATGGCTCTTAGCTGGGGGATATGAGGTATCCCCGGATGAAAGGGCCTGACCGTTACTCGCCCACAGACGCACGGAGGTAAGGTGCTGAGCCGGCAGCACATGTAGCCTACCTCGTGAGTGAGTAAAAAAGGTGGAAAAACACCTCGGTCGCACGTCTCGCAGACGTCCGATAGTCTGTAACCACACATGGAGTGAGTGTAGCCAAAGGTGGAAAATTGTCTCGTTGACACGAAATGGAACGCCTGCCTTGTGAATCCATTACGTGGCAGCCCGAAGCGAAAGCTAGCTGTGTGGAAGCCGAAACAAGAGTCTCGAAACCCGAGGAAGGCTAACCTCATTAAAAAATGCCCGCCAGAAGCCGGAAGTGTCGTCCTACGGGTGGCAAACTAAAAATTGACACTACGCATTTACGTCCGAGTGAAATGTCTCGTCCGAATGTCTCTCGTGCTAGGAACAGCTCTGACTACCTAGTTTCCGAATGCCGCTCTTGTTCGGAACAGCTCTGACTAGGTAGTTTTCCGAATGTCTGTCGTGTCTGGAACAGCTCTGACGGGCGCAACGACAAGCACATGTCCGAAAACTCGCTGAGTGGATACCGTCTGCAAACCTGTCTGGTTTGTGCGGGAATGGCCCGGGGCAAACGAAATGACCAATATATTGAAGTGAGGATTTAAAGCAGCCATGAGCAGGACGTGACGATTCCCTCGGCTAGCCCAGAACCAGGGCGTTATGTGTCGGCCCTGCAACTATGGAAGCAACCTTGGATGGCGGAAAATGCTATGGACTGTCCCTGCCTTCCTTTGAGGGATGACCGTTGTCTTCGACCGTTCTAACTTGGCCAGCATGTTTGTAGATGGCACCACAAAAGTGAGAGTCTCCCAGGAATGCTACCTGGTCAAAAAAGCACGCTAAAGTCGATGTGTTGGCCTGCGGGTTTCGGCCCAAGGGCGCATAACAGACACACCGCAATCACATCTGAAAAAACACTCCGGATGAACGAAAAGAAGAAGAAGAAGAAGAAATCTTTTCACCAAGAACCCAATAATCCGACACCAACAATTTTCAGAACAAGCATCAGCATAGACCTCTTTTCAGCTCTTACAAATTGATCTTACAAAATTCCAAGGCCAACCCAACATAAAATGGGAACTAGAAAGTGGTTTGGGAAGTAAATGCAGCTGGCAGGATACTGACCACATTCCCCACTGAGAGCTGATTGGTCTATACAAATATATGTCTAGCTCCATTTGGCCAATGCATATTAATGCATGCTGAAGGTTCCTTTTTTTTTACTTATCTGTACCAAAATATTAAAACTCATCAAGAAACTCTGAGGCTGAAACCTCGCATCTTTTAAGAGTTCATATATGTAACAGGTCTCCGTTTTATACTACCTCCATAGTTCTCCTGTTTCCTTCTAAAGATCTTACAAGCTGAAACTCAGCACAATGCACAAACTCTAAAGTGCTGGCAAAACGTCAGATCTCTGTATATCAAAACCACACATGTTGTAATTACACATTTCTTTGGAAACTTACTATTCTTCAATTTTAGCCCGAGCAGTACCTGCTGTTGCTTCTTCTTCTTTGTACTCTTCTTCTTTTTCGTCTTCTTCTCTTCTTTTTCTTCTTCTTCTTCGTTGACTCTTCATCCCCATTGGGGCATAAACTTCAATCAACTCATCCCAAGATGTCATATCCTTAGTTATCCCATGCAGCTTCATCCATGTTCTCAACATATTAATTTCCATCTCTGCTTCTCGTCTCCATGTAGTGGCTTTTGCGGTCAGCTCTGTTAAATTTGCAATTGTCGAGGTGTCTTGTAATGGTCTTCTGCTTCCTCTTCTACTTCACCTGTTCCATAACTCCTAATTGTTGAATGGCATGGTATATGGAACCAAGACAAATACTATAAATGACACGAGTGGAAGGACCTTACAGCTGACTATCTTTGGGCAACAATCTCCTTTAAATTAATATCCAAATTGTGGCTGACTATGTCACGGGATTATTAAACTGAGCCTGGCGATGGACCCTAATATAACTTCTCTTCTGAGGATGAAAGGGATAGAGTTAGTAGTACAATGGAATGGACCTTAACAGAACATAAAGAAATGCTTACTATGTGGACGATGTATGAAAATTATACTGCGGTGAGATATATAACAATAAAGATGACAAAGACAATAATGTAAACAATCATATGCCAGCAGAAAAAGCCAGAACCAACGCTTGATGCAGTTGAGCGGGCAATAACAACCATAATAATCAACAAATAAACATGGAAATCACCAGGCTGTGATGACATGTCAGTATTCAAGCTGACGGAGCACAAATCGTGAAAATACATCACGCTTTAAATAAACAGTTGTGGGGAAAAGGAATGGGTGAGAACATTATATAAGACTGACACCTTGCTGTCTTGATAGAGGATAGTTTGTAAAATAGAGTTATACCTCTCCATAGCACAAAACCTGGGCTACATTTAGAGACAATGTGTTGCTCGTGCAGCATGATTCCTCTCTCGGCCTGCTTAGTTCACTCCAGAGGAAAGGTAACACCAAAGGTCTGCAACTAAGACCTGCCCACACGTACTTCAAACCCAGAGTCTGGCATTCCCTAACACGACCTTCCACATCCGTGAGGGTTTCTCATGCCCGAGTCGCAACGTTATCTATGCGATTACTGTTCTTGCACACGTTGTGACATGAGATATATCGGGTGGACAGGCTTATGTCTTGCTGACAGATTAAGACAACACCTTTCTGATATCAACAGTGGCGCCCAGAAACCAGTATCCATGCACTTCAATGGTCCTGACCACTGTGGCGTGGCTGACATACAGGTCATATCCATCAAATCATGCACATCCCACGAACGGGATTGTAAGACATTGGAAAACCGTCTTATCTTCCAGTTGGGTTCACTCTCCCCTAACGGCCTCAATGTCCAAACAGTTTCATTTAATTTCCAAACCCCATCCCCTGTCGTCACATGTTGACGTAGCCACAGGAGATCTCCTTGGCTATATGTTGTGTTTTGTGAATTTGTTTGTTTGCTGATGAAGGCTAGTCGCCGCAACGTCCTGTATGTGTCGTAATTCTGTTATGTAAAGCTGCACTACATTGTGTCATTTTATATTGTTTACATTCTCGTTGTTTGGTGATTCATTCGGACACATGGAGAGTGAGTTCCCTTGAAGCAAGATGGCGGGACATTTTTTCGTCCCGTAAAATGGAACGTGTTTTTTCCGAAATGTGTATGGATTAAGTGTTTTTTTCGTGGTGAAATGGAGTTCGGACCGTGCAACGGAGTTCGTGCACGCGCGTCCGGTCTTCTTTCGGCGTATCATCGGCGCCCGGTGGCGATAGTTAAGCCTAACATGACGACCAGACGACCAGCTATGACACAACGTGGTAAGAGGGCGGGCGCGCGCAGAAGGCGCTTAAAATGTGACAGATTGGGTATCGGAAATGTTCGAGTACTGTACTGGAACTGTGCATCATTTAGTCAACGCCGACCCATTCTTGAAAAACTACTCTACGGAAACGATATTATAGTCTTGCAAGAAACACAGCTCACCGACGGAACAGTCAATGTTGCGGGATTTCAGGGTTTCTTTAACAGGCGGCACCTCGGACAGGCCATTCGGTCCGCGACAACATACTAGTGTCTGAGATCGATATGTCCGCCTGGAACAGCGATGCCCTGCAAGTGCAGGCATTAAGAATAATGACACCAGTGCAGCTTGTAATCGTTAACGTCTATGCGCGAAATGGGAAGGTCGACGTGCGACAATGGCAGAGTTTGTTCGATATGGATGAAAGGCATATCATCTACTGCGGGGACTTCAATGCCAGAGGCAGTCAATGGGGGAATTGCATCACCAATAGACAGGGAGAAGATTTGAAGGACGCCCTGGCATCTGCTGCCCTAATCTGTCTGAATGATGGGAAGGTCACTAGAATGGCCACTCGACCAGGCGACTCTGACAGCATCATTGACTTGGCTCTGGTGTCGCCCACCATCGCACCAAGGTGCCGGTGGGGCACACTGGGATACCACGATAGTGACCACTACCCTTGTGTCATCCTGATAAAGAAAGACGGGGCCATGAGTCAAAGAAACAAGACCAATGCCTTCCCGTACGACACCACTGGTCAAGACGCCATAAGCAAGATCAGAAGAAGGAAACTAACTTCCTCCCGTAGGAGACAAGAAAGATGGCTGCAGCCACCATGGTGGAATGGAGAGGTCGAGAAGGTGTGGCTGGGAAAGAGGCAGGCTGTCAAAGACTGGCAAAAGGCCAGAAAGGCTAACATGCCACAGGTTGAGTTGGCGAACCTGAAGACTGAGGTCGTTAGGACGACGACTTTATTCAAATCCTGCGCCAAACAGGCCAAGGCCGACAAATGGGACAAGTTCTGCAGGAAGGTGTGCTCCGAGCAATCTCTTACGACATTCTGGCGCCTCCACAAGAGCATGAACGGTGCTGCACAACGTAGGGGTATTCCAGACTTTCAAGGCACAGACCTCGCATGGAAAAAGTCGGATGCGGATAAAGGTAAGGCCCTTCTTGCACGCTACATAGAACAGACTGACCAGAAAGACGAGCCCGCCAGACAGAGGACCACAACAACACTCTCTCAGTTGTGCGAGGGGGTCGGGACAGACGAAGAATGGACAATCACAGTTGAGATATTGCGTGCGATGCTCAAGAAATCACCTAACACCGCCCCAGGCCCAGACGGCATCCGATATGGTGACCTAATGGTGATATCAGATGATGACATGGAAGAACTGGCCAGAGAATTCAACACCAGTATCCAGAGGGGTCAGGTCAAAGAAGAATGGCTACACAGCTACTTGCTGCCGCTGCCAAAACCGAACAAAGACCACTCCAAGATAAGCGGCTACAGAATCATTACGATGCAGAATACTGTTGGCAAGCTACTGGAGAAAATTGTACCACACAGACATGCTTGGGACTTGGAACAGCTCGGCTGCTTCCCGCCCACACTTGGAGGATACAGACGCAACAAAGAGTCATGGCTGAATGCGGCGGTCTTTGCTCAAGATGTTTACGAAGGATTTCAGGTCAGAGAAGAGACATGTGCGGCCGCCATAGACTTAGAGGACGCATATAACAGAGTATCTTTCGAGCACTTGATGCAAACCCTCCTCAGACTGAAAATGCACCCTCACCTTGTACGATGGATAGCTGCAGTTCTACTCCAAAGGAAGGTGGTGCTAAGATGCGGGAGTTGGTCTTCTGAGCCGATAACGATATGTCCAGGATTGCCGCAGGGTTCACCACTGTCACCAGTACTATTCAACGTGTATACGGTGCCGATCACTGAACAACAGTTGGATGGGAGGGGTAGGACTCTGTCATTCGTTGACGACATCCTCGTGTATCGACAGGGTCGAGATAGACAGGCGGTTGCCAATGATATGCAGGGCGAACTAGATCGAATTTCCTCATGGTGTGCTGATGCCGATGCCCTTGTCAACCCTGCAAAGGCAACGGTTACATGGTTCTCACTAAACAACCATATTGTGAAAACAGACCTGCCGGCAGTAAGAATGGATGGGAGCATTCTGAGTAGAACCCAGTCAATAACATATCTTGGCGTGAGGCTTGATCGTAGCCTGTCCTTCAGAGATCATGTCGATTATGTCATAACGAAGGCTCGAAAAGGTTTGGCAGCAATGAGAGTCATGGCGACTGCCAATATCGAGCAAAGACTGGCTATTACTTCTGTTCCAAGGACTTGTGCTTTCACGCATCGAGTATGCCCTGGCCATCCTCACTGTCAGCCCTACACAGATTGGAAGACTTGAAAAGGTACAAAACGAAGCCATGCGCATCATTTTGGGCTGCACGAGAGACACCAGCTGTGTAGCAATGAGATACCTCCTTGACTTCCCGACAATGGAACACAGGATCAAGATCTGGAGAGCTCGTGCATACTTAAAAATAAGTGCAGATGAGCAGCACCCTCTGCATGACGCTGTATTCAGAGAAAAGGGTGACAGGCTAAAGAGGGGCAAATCATGGATGGGTCGGGCGGAAGATGTCGTCGGACAGGTCTGCAGTCTTACCAGTATCAACCCCGGCAAGGAATGGGTGCCGGTGCCTCCAGCTTTTAAGTGTACCTTCTCCTGCATTATCACACTCGACAGACGGTGCAGAGAGCAGAACCCTGCCGCTGTCAATGCAGAGGTTAACGCGCTCATCTATGATCACTCAGATAGCCCCGAAGTGCTCATCTATACAGATGGATCTGTTGTAAAGCAGCAGAGAAGTGCGTGGGCATTTACAGCCCGTTCAGCGGGCCGAACCGTTCAAGAATCCAGTGGTGCCCACTCTATGACCACGAGCAGCATGACGATGGAGGTGATGGCAGTTACACAGGCTTTCATATGGCTGGAATCACAGCATTATACTAACGTGTGTGTACTAAGTGATTCAATGAGCATGATTCAGAAGGTCGAAGCTGGATCTGTACGTAGACAGTGGACTGAGTCGCTGCGGAAGTCTGTTGTCCGCAAAGTCACCTTCATCTTCGTCCCGGGACATGCGGGAGTCGAGGGAAATGAACGAGCTGATAAATTGGCTGGCTCTGCACCCCCTGTAGATGGCCAGCCCATGGATCGTGCCGATGTTATTAACGCCCTTAAAGATATGGCGAGAACAGAGGATTTTGACGCCAGTGATTCCACATCGCTTTCCAGGATGAAAGACCTGGGAGTAAGAATCGGCACAGCCAGACGCGAGAGGTACATCGGGAAAACAAAGCGCCTCGTCAACCAACACAGAACTGGCACTATTAGCCACCGGACGCTGGGGGGAGGATCTGAGCACCTATGGACATGTCCGGAGTGCAACGAAGATACCCCAACTGATAACTAACTAACTAAAAGGAGTGCCATAACTGTCCGCCTGTTGGAGCTTCCATCCTAGACCAGTTGCCGACAAAGGCTTAGGGTCTGGTCTGCCCTGTCATGGCATGTAGTCTTTAGGTTGCATTTCCTTGCACTAAAGTAAGACTTTACCCTCCCATTTGCCCGAAGCCGTTGGCACAATGTGGGGTGTCGGGTTTGGTAAGCCCCGCTCAACATTCGGCGCTAACAGAAAGCAAGCAGCACCGTCTACGGTCATACGGTAGTTCAGTCATATCTGACTAAGAAACTTTATATACATATCAACACAAAAAGGACGACATCAAATTATGTATCAATTACCAAAAAATTGCCTTGACAAGTCACGTCAGGAAGAATATTTTAGGCGCTCTCTCGTTTTGAACTTAAGGATAGTCCATACGCGTGCGACTGCTTCTAGTATACTGAACTGATTGTGCGTGGATTAGCTTTTCATATTATCAGTGTCCCTCGCCATCAGACGAACCCACTCCGATTTCTAAGGTAGCAACATTGATGTTAAGTATGTTTTCATATTGGATCACTAATGACACTGTTTGATAATGTGTTTGGTGTTGGACCAGTTATAATAATTTTTTTTTCTTCTACCTACCCAACAAACTTTCTATGAGTTGCAGCAATGATGGCAATGTGTATAGTTTTTGATCAGTTAATGACACTGTTTTGCCTAACCCTCCACAAGGCTTGACAAGAGTAGCAGCAATGATGGCAATGTGTATAGTATTTGATCAGTTAATGACACTGTTTTGCTTAACTCTCCTCATGGCTTGACAAGAGTAGCAGCAATGATGGCAATGTGTATAGTATTTGATCAGTTAATGACACTGTTTTGCTTAACTCTCCTCATGGCTTGACACGATTAGACAACGTTGATAGTGAACCGCCGCTGCGGAGGCGACGAGAGTGGCGAATGACCGGGGGAACAGCTGGCTTCTCACGGCCGAAGGTTCTAGGATATGCATGAGGACGCGAAGCCACGGGTACACGATGTTCTCCCACCCGAGGTGGAGTGACTTGTGAGTAGGCACACTGCGCATGTGTGGGACAAGGGGGAAAACGACTCGAACAGAGTACGAATATACTACAGGAGAAAGTCACCCGGAGTCATGATCCGGGAGGGCCCTCCCCCATAAAGTGCCAGGAAGGTAAAGCACCGAAATATTTTGGGAAGGGGGACCTTTTCTGATGATTGGAAACCTCCTACCGCGTTTGTTCCGCGGTTGAGTTTTTATCACTATAATTGGTATTGTGTCAGAGAGAGAGATAGATAGATAGAGAGAGAGAGAGAGAGAGAGAGAGAGAGAGAGAGAGAGAGAGAGAGAGAGAGAGAGAGAGAGAGAGAGAGAGAGAGAGAGTGCGCGTGTTTTTTTTTTTTTGTCCCACCGGAAAGCTTAACGAGAGCAGGCAACTCAGCAGCTTTGTGGTATGAAGTCCGCAGCGAAGCAAGCACGACGTAGGCATCCGATCATCAGACGGGGCTTTAGTATAAACACCATCTCTAAGATATTCACTAACGGATGTAGCTGATATAAAGTACTTGCCTCAAACCCTGAGAATCCACGGATGTTGTCCGTATAGAAAGACATTGTAGACTCGTCAGGACCTCGAAGTATTTCTCTAAATACTTGATGTTTCGCCCAAACACCACAGAATTTAACTGACTTCACGCACAGATAATCAAACTCGCAAATCGGGGAATATTCGAGCTCAAATGTGCTGGAAAAGAACATTGTTATAATCATACATGCAGTATTCTACCACACACGTGTCAAATTCTTAGCAAGAAAACAGAGGAGTAACTTATAACATTGTTTCTATTTCCGAGTGGCTAGTTGTAGGTTTTTAGTTAAGAACTGATCCTTCATCGTCATCAATTTCTTCTTCTTCAACGGTAGTCACACTAGAAACAATTTCATCATCGTTCTAAATTTCAAACCTTTCATCCATTTTGTCATATTCCAACCAATCTGTTACTTCTTCTGACGTAATGTTTTCACGGTTTAGTCCTACATTGTTGCACAGTTTCATCAACACTAACAGTCTCAGTTCATTCAGTGTCGGCAGTAGGTTCAGGCAAGTGTTTATTCCACTCATTCTTTAGGTTGGACACTGCAAGATTAGCTCAGGCGGTAGCCACATTAAAAATAGTGTCCTTTATGTTGTAAATCTCCCTCCCCCCACCATAAAAAAAAAGACGATGACAGAAACTGTCGGTTAAAGGAACGATAGTTAATCGACGTTCTACTGTATGTATGTATATAGACAGACGGACGGACGGAAAGACAGACGGGCGGACGGGCGGATGGACGGATGAATGGATGGATGGAGGGACGGATGGATGGATGAATGGACAGACAGACAGGTAGGTAGGTAAGTAGGTAGACAGACGGACGGACGGGTGGATGGATGGATGGATGGATAGATAGATAGACAGATGATAGACACATACACACATAATCAAACCACGGTTTTCGTCGATAATCCGTCCGAAAACAATCGATGAAACCCGAAACCGACGAAAACCGAGGTAATTATTTCCATATGAATCAATGTAAATCCAAATAATTCCTTCTTGATACTCCAAAATACATACCACAAGACACATTTTATAGAGAATAAATATAGCGTTTAATACTATTTTTCGGCCCCAGACGTGTCCGAACTCGCATCTTCGCCGTGCCTTGTAACACAATGCATGCTAGTGCGCCTATTGAATTTTTCAAACCATAATCTGTAGGCCTTTAATTCACTAAGTACACTAGCATTCTTCTCAGTCATTTTCTTAATGAGATCGGCATACAACAGACTGACCTTTTCACATACGATTTCCTCTAACTGTCTTTGATTTATCCAAAGTAATAACTGTTCGACATCTTCAATTGTTTGCGATCTCTGTTTCGTTAGCACATTCATGTCTTCCACTACATTAGTCTCCTTCATTGCTTCCTTTTTCGCCACAGTGAAACTGATCGTGGATGACGACTTCCCGTACATGAGGCTGATCTCAGCAATCTTAATGCCGCTCTCGTATTCTATATTAGCAAGTGATGCTCACACAACGAAAAACAACGCCAAACTAAGCAGAAGAACATGTGGGTCCCTTTGTTTTCGCAAAATTAGCAGCAAGGTCATGTCGGCACATCGACGAAAACCGAGGAAACCGAGACAAATTGTTGGCAAAAAATTGACGACAACTGAAACCGACACAAACTGAAAGCAACGAACACCGAGGTTTAACTATATATATATATCTTATATATATACTAGCTGACCCTGCCCGGCTTCGCCCAGACCCTGGTGGGGAGCATCTCATTTAATTCATATAAGTAGTCATATAAGTTCTCGTTCCCGTTACCGACTGTCTGTCTGTCTGTCTGTCTGTCTGTCTGTCTGTCTGTCTGTCTGTCTGTCTGTCTGTCTGTCTGTCTGTCTGTCTGTCTGTCTGTCTGTCTGTCTGTCTGTCTGTCTGTCTGTCTGTCTATCTGTCTGTCTATCTGTCTGCCTGACCCTGCCCGGCTTCGCCCAGTCCTTGGTGGGGAGCATCTCATTTAATTCATATAAGTAGTCATATAAGTTCTCATTAAATTCATACAACAAAAAAATAACTTAAAAGAATGTCCTTCCACACACCATCCATTATTTTTAATGAAAACTCTTTCTAATCATCTGCATGACTACAGTAACTTCTTAAGCAAAAAAAGATGAGTTACAATGTTATGCATTGTGCATTATTTTTATGAAAACTTTGAAAATGCCTTACAGATTGTATCATTATTTATTATAACTCATATGCCGGTACATAACTATGGACAAAGAGTTTATAAATCTTTGAAAACGATGCCACAATATGACTATAAGTTATACAGAAAAGTTATGCCCCTTGAAATAACTTTTACAGAGTTAGGTCCCCTGAGATATATGAAGTTATGATGAAAAATGAAAAATGAAATAATACTGAGTAAGCAGGCGATTTCACACTAACAAAATATGACAGTTGGCAGCGCTGGAATGAAAGGAAGGCGTGTAGAAAATTTCATCTCAATCGGATGGGCCGTTCGCGAGCGCATAAAGGACATACATACATACATACATACATACATACATACATACATACATACATACATACATACATACATACATACATAAAGACGGAGATTGCCTCTTATATATAAGACTAGCTGACCCTGCGTTCTCGTTCCCGTTACCGACTGACTGTCTGTCTGTCTGTCTGTCTGTCTGTCTGTCTGTCTGTCTGTCTGTCTGTCTGTCTGTCTGTCTGACCCGGCCCGGCATTGCCCAGCTCCTGGTGTGGAGCATCTCATTTAATTCATATAAGTAGTCATATAAGTTCCCGTTCCCGACTGTCTATCTGTCTGTCTATCTGTCTGTCTATCTGTCTGCCTGACCCTGCCCGGCTTCGCCCAGTCGCTGGTGGGGAGCATCTCATTTAATTCATATAAGTAGTCATATAAGTTCCCGTTCCCGTTACCGACTATCTGTCTGTCTGTCTGTCTGTCTGTCTGTCTGACCCGGCCCGGCATCGCCCAGCTCCTGGTGTGAAGCATCTCATTTAATTTATATAAGTAGTCATATAAGTTCCTGTTCCCGACTGTCTATCTGTCTGTCTGTCTATCTGTCTGCCTGACCCTGTCCGGCTTCGCCCAGTCCCTGGTGGGGAGCATCTCATTTAATTCATGTAAGTAGTCATATAAGTTCTCATTAAATTCATACAACAAAAAAAGTAACTTAAAAGGACATACATACATACATACAGATGGACGGAGATTGCCTTTTATATATAAGATTAGGATGTGTGTGGATATGTATGTCTGTATGTCTGCATGTCCTTTATACGTTCGCGAACGGCCCATCCGATTGAGATGAAATTTTCTACACGCCTTCCTTTCATTCCAGCACTGCCAACTGTCGTATTTTTTTTCTTCTTCCTCCTCCTCCCTCCTCCCATTCCCAAAATACGTACGTAAATATATGATGATGATGATGAAAGAATCCCCGAACCAAAACGCTAGGGAAAGGGAAGAAAATGACGTGACTACACAGAATCGTCACACGGCAATCATCATCATCATCAAGTGCCGTGCCGGCTGGCGTAGGCGTTCAACTCTGCTGCTGATATATATGCCTCCATGCCACGGCAATATCATTAACAATTCATCTTTTTATGTGTAAGGAAGTTATCTACAGTCGTGTAGAAGGGAAGAACAATCAATGGAAGGACCGAAATCACAGAACCTAGACGAGTATGAATTCGGAATGGCGAACTCCCTCCTCCTCTCTTCTCCTCCTGCCTCTACCTCCTCCCCTCCTCCTCCCTCTACCTCCTCCCTCCACCCTCCTCCTCTTCCTCCTCCCTCTACCTCCTCCCCCTCCTCCCCCTCCCTCCTCCCTCCTCCTTCTCCCTCTTCCTTTCCCATCCTCCTCCATCCTCCTCCCTCCTACTCCCTCCACCTCCTCCCTCCTCCTCCCTCTACCTCCTCCCTCCACCCTCCTCCTCTTCCTCCTCCCTCTACCTCCTCCCCTACTCCCTCTCCCTCCTCCTTCTCCCCCTCCCTTCTCCCTCCTCCTCCCTCTCCTCCTCCCTTCTACTCATCCCTCCTACTCCCTTCTCCTCCTCCCCCTCCTCCCTCTCCTCCTTCCTCCTCCTCCCTCTCCTCCTCATCCCTCCTCCTCCATTCTCCTCCTCCCTCCTCCTCCTCCCTCTACCTCCTCCCTCCTCCTCCCTTCACATTCCTCCTCCTCCCTCTTTCTCCTCCTCCCTCCTCCTCATCCCCCCCTCCTCCCTCCTCCTCCTCTCTCCTCCTCCCTCCTCCTCCTCCTCCCTCTACCTCCTCCCTCCTCCTTCCTTCACATTCCTCCTCCTCCCTCTTCCTCCTCCTCCCCCTCATCCTCTTCCCTCCTTTTCCTCCCTCCTCCTTCTCCCTCTTCCTCCTCCCTCTTCCTCCCTCTTCCTTCTCCCTCCGCCTCCTCCCTCCTCCCACTCTCTCCTCCTTCTCCCTCCTCCTCCCTTTCCCTCATCCTCCCTCTCCTCCTCCTCCTGCGTTCTCCTCCTCCCTCCTTCTCCCTCCTCCTCCCTCTTCCTCCTCCCTCTTCCTTCTCCTCCCTCCTCTTTCTCCCTCTTCCTCCTCCCTCTTCCTCCCTCTTCCTGCTCCCTCCGCCTCATCCCTCCTCCTACTCTCTCCTCCTCCTCTCTCCTATTCCCTCTCCCTCCTCCCTCTCCTCCTCCTCCTCCCTCCTCCTCCTGCGTTCTCCTCCTCCCTCCTTCTCCATCTTCCTCCTCCCTCCTCCTCCCCCTCCTCCCCCTCCTCCCCCACCCTACTCCTCCCTCCTCTTCCTAATCCCTCCTCCTCCCTCCTATTCCTCCCTATTCCTCCTGTCTCCTCCTCCCTCCTCCTCCCTTCTCTTCCCTCCTCCACCTCCCTCTTCCTCCTCCCTCCTCCATTTACCCAAGACAGACAGACAGACAGATAGTCGGGAACGGGATCTTATATGACTACTTATATGATTTAAATGAGATGCTCTCCACCATTGGCTGGGCCGGGTCAGACAGACAGACAGACAGATAGACAGATAGACAGACAGATTGTCGGTAACGAGAACGGGAACTTATATGACTACTTATATTAATTAAATGAGATGCTCCCCACCAGGAGTTGGGCGATGCCGGGCCGGGTCAGACAGACAGACAGATAGATAGTCGGGAACGGGAACTTATATGACTACTTATATGAATTAAATGAGATGCTCCCCATCAGGGTCTGGGCGAAGCCGGGCCGGGTCAGCTAGTATATATATATATATATACAAACAAGGGCGATCAGAGCGACTGCAACAACTATAGGGGTATCTCACTTCTGTGTATTGTTGGAAAAGTATTTGCCAGAATTGTTCTGCGCAGACTTCAAGTCCTGGGAGATCAAGTCTACCCCGAATCACAGTGTGGCTTTCGACAGAACCGGTTTACCACTGATATGATATTCTCATTGCGACAAATGCAAGAGAAATGCCGTGAACAGAATCAACCACTGTTTATTGCCTTCATCGACCTAACAAAGGCATTTGATTTGGTCAGTCATGAGGGTCTGTTCAAGGCACTAAAGAAGATTGGCTGCTCACCAATTCTTCTATCCATTGTGGAATCGGTCCACACAGGCATGAAGGGTATAATCAAGTTTGATGGTGCAACTTCTGAAGAATTTGAAATCAAGAGTGGAGTTAAGCAATGTTGTGTACTAGCTCCCACCCTCTTTGGAATATACTTTTCACTTCTACTGAAATATGCCTTTCGTGATCAAGATGGTGGTATATACATTCACTCACGCTCAGATGGCGGCCTTTACAATACTCAAAGATTGAAGGCCAAAACCAAAATTAGGAGGGTACTGATCAGAGAGTTGCTTTTTGCAGATGATGTTGCAGTTACGACCCACTCTGAGGAAGAATTGCAATGTCTACTATCTGCATTCTCCAATGCTTGTTCTGAATTTGGTTTAACAATTAGCAAAAAGAAGACACAGATTATGTCACAAGGTGCACATGGGGTACCATCAATCTTTATTGACGACGCCGAACTAGAGATGGTAGACTATTTTACATATCTAGGATCAGTGGTAAATAGCAAATTATCCCTAGATCAGGAAATCAACATCCGGATTGGTAAGGCAGCAACAACAATGAACAGGTTAAGAAAAAGAGTCTGGGAGAACAGGAGGCTTACTGCAAAAACAAAAGACCTTGTCTATCATGCCTGTGTCCTTAGTACTCTTCTTTATGGCAGTGAAACCTGGCCAACTTACTCACACCAAGAAAAACATTTAAACAGCTTTCATATGCGGTGTCTGCGAAGAATTCTTGGTATTAAGTGGCAAGACAAAATCACAAATACTGAAGTATTGGAAAGATCAGGTTGTGTGACAGTTTATTCCATGCTCAGTCTTCGTAGACTTAGATGGATAGGACATCTTAGGAGGATGGATGATGGTAGAATACCAAAGGACATCTTTTTTGGTGAATTACAGATGGGTAAGAGATCTCAGGGTCGGCCTCTACTACGATACAAAGATGTGTGTAAGCGGGACATGGTTGATACAGGCATTGATAATGCACATTGGGAGCAAGTCGCCGCTGAACGTGTTGCATGGAGGGCAAATATCAGAAATGGAATAGAGACAAAGGAGAAAATTATTGCAGAAAAGTCACACACCAAGCGTTTGAGACGTAAGATGGTGCATGATGGTGGAAATGACAACGTGTTCACATGCACCCACTGTGAACGGACATTTACAGCGCAAATTGGCCTTATCAGTCACATGCTCTACCGCTATATGTAAAAGTTATTATGCCTTTTTAAAGAAAAAACTATCGTCTGTCAAGACGGCAAGGTGCTAATGAATATATATATATATACTAGCTGACCCTGCCCGGCTTCGCCCAGACCCTGGTGGGGAGCATCTCATTTAATTCATATAAGTAGTCATATAAGCTCCCGTTCCCGTTCCAGACTATCTATTTGCCTGTCTGCCTGTCTGTCTGTCTGTCTGTCTGTCTGTCTGTCTGTCTGTCTGTCTGTCTGTCTGTCTGTCTGTCTGTCTGTCTATCTGTCTGTCTATCTGTCTGTCTGCCTGACCCTGTCCGGCTTCGCCCAGTCCCTGGTGGGGAGCATCTCATTTAATTCATATAAGTAGTCATATAAGTTCTCATTAAATTCATACAACAAAAAAAGTAACTTAATTTTTTTTTTTTTTTTTTTTTTTGACAATTCAAAGCTGTTATTGTTATTCAGTATATCTGACCCTGCTGAAGTTATGAATGTGTGGTCTTCTGTGCTGTCTCCGAAGTCAGCGTCATATTTTTAAAACATGTAGCTATTGAGCTGACGATAATTATATCCGTTTGACTAATACTTTCTAGAGATTTGGACATATTTCTCTTTGCCAGCATTTACCAACCTTTCATGACATTTATTTTAGAAAAAGTAAATTAAAAGAATGTCCTTCCACACACCATCCATTATTTTTAATGAAAACTCTTTCTAATCACCTGCATGACTACAGTAACTTCTTAAGCAAAAAAAGATGAGTTACAATGTTATGCATTGTGCATTATTTTTATGAAAACTTTGAAAATGCCTTACAGATTGTATCATTGTTTATTATAACTCATATGCCGGTATATAACTATGGACAAAGAGTTTATAAATCTTTGAAAACGATGCCACAATATGACTATAAGTTATACAGAAAAGTTATGCCCCTTGAAATAACTTTTACAGAGTTAGGTCCCCTGAAATATATGAAATTATTATGAAAAATGAAAAATGAAATAATACTGAGTAAGCAGGCGATTTCACACTAAAAAAATATCAAAGTTGGCAGCTCTGGAATGAAAGGAAGACGTGTAGAAAATTTCATCTCAATCGGATGGGCCGTTCGCGAACAAATAAAGGACATACATACATACATACATACATACATACATACAGACAGACAGACAGACAGACAGACGGAGATCGCAATTTATATATAAGATATAATACTTCTCCACGTATTGCAAACTCTAGCATCGTGCATCACTTCATGAGATCACACCCTTTCATGCCTTGAAACAAGCAAGACTCACGAAATATATCTCGCCGTCTTCCTGTATCTCTTTTTCCACAAAAATTTTTTAAATTCACACAACTTATTCTTATCTTTCTCTTCTCATAATGTGACTAAATAATTACGACTGATCGTTCTGGTGTTTGTGATAAGTCGTTTTTGTGTCTTAGCCTCTCTCAAAACGTGTAGAATACTCATTTTGGATGGCCAAGGACTTTTCAGCATGTTTATGTAAAACCACATTTTTGAAGCGTCTTTGGATTTTGTTGTTGTGTTGTTTGTTGAATAATTGTCCAGGATTTACAGCCATAAGTTAAAACTGTTATATGCTAATTACACATGAGCATGATAATGAGCAAGTCCTACAAGAAACTCACGAAAACCGTAAACTGATTAGAGAAATTAGAGTCAACATATATATATATATATATATATAAATACAGTCAACATATTTTGCACACACGTCGTCGTCGTGTGCGTCGTCGTCGTCATTCGCACTGCGAGCGCTAACAAGTCAAGTCGCATTATTCTGTCAAGAAGCCTGATCAGCGGGAAAATGCCACGTCGAAAGTCCAGCAACAAGAAACACGCGGTTGCCAAGATGTGCAGCGTGGGAGCCGACAACAAGAAGAAGAACGTCGAGAGCCCACCTGCTAGCTGCATCAAAGAGCCTGATACTACAGCCTTTACTGAAGCTGCCACGAGGGAGAAGATTGACAGCCCAACACAGCCAAGAACCAAGACAGCAGAGAAGAAGGAGGAGAAAGACAACAGAGTCGGAAACACCGACTCAAAAACAGTCCGATGGGTTGTCAAGCGGATTCCTGTGGAGCTGACAGAGGAAGAAATCCTGAAGCAGCTACGTGAAGAGAATCTTCACATCCGATTCTTGAAGGCGGAGAGCGGCTTCTCACCTACTCCAAGATACCTACAACCTTGGCAGTAGTGACGTCGGAGGGCAGCTAAATGCCGATCACAGTATCAATCAGCAAGAAAACTCAACAGCCAGAGAGATTCATCCCAAGAGTCAATCAATGTTCAAGATGCCAAAGGGCCGGCCACAGCAGAGCAACATGTCGCAGTAAGACGGAAATCTGTCGATACTGCGCCGATCACCACGCCTTCAAGGAGTGTCCGCTGGCCAAGCTGGACACGGACTTCCGAGCTCCTAACAACAGAAGAAAGTGCGCCAACTGCCTGGACAAGCATGGAGCAAGATACTTGGGCTGTCTGCACCTGCAACGACACAGAGACGTCTTGAAGATAGCCATCACCACAAGGACACCATACAACGAAGCAATGCGGCGGTGCGGGACAGCCACGGGCATCTCGCAAGATGAAAGAGCCCAACTACAAAGCCAGATTGACGAATTAAAGAAACAAGTCAAGGCACTGCTGACGTCTAACCCGACCAGCGACAACGAGAATCTACTGGCGGAAATAAAGGAGATCCAGCAAAACATCAAGCGAGAAGTGGAACAGATGACCGCGATGAAGCAGGAAAACGAAGAAATGCTACGCAATATAAAAGCGGAGAGAGAGCGGCTAAAAGCTGAAATGAAATCAACTCAAAACAAACCAGCAGAAGCCAGGCAAGAGACCGCAAAGAAACCTCAAGAAACACAAAAAAAAAAAACCGAGCCAGTGACGCAAGATAAAACCAGCAGCCGAACCTCGACGCCCAAAAAATCCAAGGGGGATGCAACACCCAGCCAGACAGCCGTAGAAAGCCAAGACGAGGAACCGTCCGACGCCACGGAGTGGTGCATAGCAGAAGAAAAGAAACGGGCTAGGCAAGAGGAACTCAGGCACGAGGAATACATGAGGAAACAGGAAGAAAAAGGAAAGAAGGTGAAGAAACTCAAGGGGAAACCCATAGAATACCCGGAGATATTCTCTGACTGGGACACCGGAGTTGAGTACTATATCGAGGACGGAGAGATCGTCCCATGGCTGACAGCAGAGGAAATAATCGAAAAACAGCAAGAACTCAAAGACGAAAGTGATAGAAAGCGCAGTGAGGTAAAAAGCATCGAAAAGCTTCTACGGGCACTACACAGAACAGGAGGCAAAAATACTAAATAAAAAGTCCTTTTAAGGACTTCAAGCAGTCAAGCCAGGAGCATTCGCCAACAAAGAAAACAACAAGAGGAAACATGCACAAAGGACAGCCGCCGACCGATCCCCCAGCTGGAGTGGGATTACGAAAAGTCCTTATAAGGACTGCAGCCAGTCAAGCCAGACGAGCCAGGAGCCTACTCAAACAAAGAAAACCACAAGAACAGACGAGCACAAAGGATAGCCGCCGACCAACTCCCCTGCTGACGTCACAGACACAAACGATACATAACCAGTCGGAGAAAGGACCCACAAGACAAGAATTAGGGTAAATAAACCCACAAAAACCACGATCCTCAACAATAACCACAGCTGATGAAGCAGGTTAGACGAGGACGAATTTGGAATTTTTGTTTTTGAAAATTGGAATTGGAATTGGAATATTTTGCACACGTTATTAGAAGAATTAAACTAGAGAACTTGGTGACAGCTGGTAAAATTGAGGGGGAAATAACAAGGGGAAGGCAGAGAAGTACATATCTGGATGGTTTGACCATGTGACATGCACGAGAAAAGAATACGGAGCTGATCTACGACTCTGGTGACCGTGCGAGATGGCGAATCATGACCGCCAAGCTTATCGGCATGGCACATGATGATGATGATGTGACATGGACGAATTCATTTTTTTAACCACCAACGACAAGGATTTATTGCATAAGATGTTGTTCATATGATAAAACCAGCATTTTCCTGTACTAATCTGTTCTTCATCTCGGTGATACTTCCTCCGTCTGATGTTATCTACGTGTCTATTTTTTGAATTTCTGAATTTGTCCTAAATTAACACCATTTACGTTAATTATACATTTAGATGGCACTAAATTTCAATAGAAAACAGCAAATGCCATGGTTCGGCCACACAACTAAGTTACCAACTAACAGTATATTACAATAAGCAATGATGTACATACCAAATGGAACCAAAAGAAGAGGCCGACCATGTGAGAATAGCAGAATCCATTGAAATCTCTTCTTATTTTTTTGTTCGCTTGAAATATGTCTATAACTGCAATGTTGTCTCTTGTACGAATTTAACTGTCCTTTTTAGTTCACTCAGTGTTCCATAGAGTTTATCTTCCATTGTCGTCTCTCTAGGCCAGAAGATTTGCCTAGATATGTTGTATTTTTGGCAGTCTTGGAGTATGTACTTTGCTGTCTGCGAGGCCAATACACATGTGCACATGGCTGAGTCACCAATCTTAAATTTTGTATACATGTGGTTGCGTAATCTATTGTGTCCTGTTCTGAGACGCAGTATAATGACTTGTTCTGGTTTGTCCATAACGTGGTAGTCATCTTGAGCAGGTGTTGGTGGCTTTCTGACTGATTTGATCATTGTTTTCTTTTGGTAGTATGTAAAGGGCACACCAGGCTGTTCTTCTTTTGCTCATTCCTTAACCAATCGATCAGCTCTGTCGTTTCCGGGTACTGCACAGTGGGATGGTATCCACTGTATGGTGACATTATGCTGACTGCTAAGTTCAGAAAGTAGTCTCCTTAGTACTGGCAATTTCCCAGACAGGAGCGCCTCAAGTACTGATTTTGCATCTGTCAATAGCACTACAGGTTGTGTACCATGGCTGGTATTTAGTAATTTCTCTGTTGCTATCTTGATTGCCTCAATTTCAGCATCGTAGTTATGGCAGTACTTTCCTGTTGGAACTCTGGCCGTGTCCCAAGTATTATTTGGGTATTCTATGTACACGCCCGCTCCTCCATTTCGAACAGCATTTCATGCTGACCCATCTGTGTGTACTCGGATCCAAAGGTCCTGTGGGTATGCTTCATCAAGGAAGCTGAGAGTGGCCGTTCTGCGCTGCACACTGTTCTGTTCTTCCTTGTCAAATATTCCTCTCACTTTCGTCTGGATTTGCTGTGATAGTCTATGCTCATCTTTCATGGAGTTCGCTCTAGAATAGTTTTCAGGGGGATACCAACTGTGGGCAGATCGGTGGTTTCTCTGCAGAGTTGTTTGGCCTGGTGGATAAAACTGCTTCTTTTCAACCACCCCTTAGCTAAGTTTTCAAATCTGTTCTTCATAGGGTGGCCAAGCAAGTTGAGGAACTTTTCTGCGCTCTCTCAGTTCTTGTGTCCTCCCCAACTTCTCCATCTCCACTGTAGGGGTTGATCGCATCCCTAATGTGGTGACTCTAAGTGCTTGATTTTGCACCTTGTTCAGCTCTTGTAGTGTGGTTTTTTTATGCTGAACACCACGCAGTTGATCCGTATTCCAGGTGTGGTCTGCCATGTCGCTGTTATGGGTTATTCTTAACAATTCCAACTGACAACTGTAATAAGAGAAACTGTAGGCTCGCTCCAACCAACTCAACAGCAATATGGGCTTCGCGAGTGAACCCAAACAGGAAGAATAAAAGGTCGATTCCTGAACGTGAGTAATTGACAATCGCTGTTTTATTTATCTACAGCGCATAGGGTTTGCATATCACACAATATTATTCAAAGTTTACATGGCCTGTACTACCAGGACCGGCTGTAAATACACTATTGAACTTCATATTAATGATAAAAATTACAAACCGCCTCATAACCAAACTGTTTACAAATTACTTCATACGTCCTTGAAACTCCTTCTCTCTATCCGTTAGGTTCCTTTCTCGCCGCTCTGAAATTATGACTAATTTCCTCGTCTGTAGGTTCATTTGTCCGTGGCGTTATCACACATCAGTTCGTTATACATCTTCTCTGTCTGCAATTCCTATTCAAGCCACTGTTTCAATGCAGAACTATTCATTAGCCAACTTGAATGTACTGATAATTCGATGCACTGCCTTCCATTCCAAAACCCCCCAAAAGTCTCCCGTTTCTATTGACATCTCTATGTGACGTTTACCCTGTTGCGACGTCTCTTCTATTTCCAAGCCTTTTCGGTATCGAGAGCTCTACTTTATTTATACTGCGTCATTACGTTGCACTCGCTATTATGGCATTGTCGTATGCTCTGTTTATAAACTTTTCTAAGTATTTCCCCACTGGCTCTCCACGTGGTTCCACTTAGTTTTCTCAGGATGTCTATTTTCCTTCTGGCTTTTGCTACAGCTTTGTTGATGTGATTTCTCCATGTCAGCCTGTCTCAAATGTTACTCCAAGGTATGTTGGTTCTTAATCTTCTTTTAGGGGTATTCCATTTATCTGGATGATCCCTGCCTTTTGTTTTGGAGAGAGGGTAAATAGAGTGATGCTGCACTTGTCAGTGTTTATTCTGACACACCATCTATTTGACCATGCAACAAATGCATCTACAGCTCTTTGTAGTGATCTGCTGGCCACTGATGCATGTTCATTTGTGCTCCATAGAATCAGGCCATCAGCGTACATTGCGCTTTAATTCCATGCAGTAGATTAGCAACAAGATCATTGATGAAGATTAAGAAATGTGTGGGGGACAAGACTCCGCCCTGGGGAACACCGTGACGCAGTAGTACTTTCTTGCTCTTGAGTCCGTCTATCTGTACTCGGGCTCTTCTGTTATGCAAGTATGCTTTTACCCATTTGTACATTATTCCATTGACTTTGCAGTTTCTCAGTTTCTTCATCAGACATTCTTTCCAGACTTTGTCAAAGGCTTTCTTCAGATCTATCCATGCCACACGCACCAGCTTCTTCTCTTCGAATGCATCCTCAATTTCTTGAGAGAGGTAGGTTGTCTGATCTTCCGTAGAGTAGCACTGCCTAAAGCCAGCCTGCTGTGGCACAAGGATGTTTTTACTTTCAATATACCACTGCAGTCTGTGATTGATGAAACGCTCCTTTGTTTTGCAGAGACAGCTGGTGAGGCTAACTGGTCTGTAGTTGGAGGCAGTGGGACTATCTTTCCCTGATCTTAGGAGGGGTATCATGATTGCTTCTCTCCAGGCTTGTGGAACACTGCCAAAGATCCAGCTGTTATTGAAGATCTGCAAAAGCTTTGCTTTGGCCTCTGTTCCTAGGTTCCTGATCATTTCCATGGGAATCTCGATATATTAAGACCATAAACGGGCACTATCCAGCTGGTTATGCTTGACCTCGACACTGCAAGGTACAAGAGGAACAAGATTAAAGTTGAGATGAGATTCATTTAAGCTTATCCTGCTTCTTTGATATTACCACAACTTCTGCCTTCCTTTTATATAAACTGGGGCCCATCTCTTACTATAAGCAAGCATTGTACACATCGTTTTCTGTAGTTCCTTCTGTTTTGTCACTATCAAGACAAGCCACTATCGTAACGTAGGTTACTTATACAATGAACATCAGCCGCCCGGCATTAAAAGTCGCTTAAAAGTCGACTTCATTGCACCGAGTTTTATCCCATATAGCTCGGTCTCTTTCCGCAGCGCAAAGCGCGAACTCCGTAGCTCTAGCGACGACCCATAGGAGTCTCCGCGGAAATATTTCCTATAGATCTAATTATGTGCTAGCTGTTTAATAAAAGCAAATCATGCACATACTTGTCTGGCACCCAGTTTGCATTGAAATGGTTCTACTTGTTATTGACGTATATTGCCGCTGTTTACTGCCAATACATTTTCTAAACACTTATTGATAATTGACAGAATGGAAGGAAAAACAACAAGGGGCAGGTGCAGGAAAATAAATAGATATCTGGAGAGCTGCAGTGAAGCAGCTAAAGAAAGTGCGACAGACACTTCGAAGCTCACGAGAGGAAGTGGACACAACGGAAAATGTCAAGAAAGACAAGGTGGAGGTTTTCAAGCGCTGTGCTGCAGAGGCCAAAAAGGCAAAATCGGAATGTTTCATGTAGGAGACTGGAGGGGATAAAACACTGCAAAAATTTTGGAAACTGCACAGGCAAATGCAGAGAAAAGATCGGCCGATGACAGTGGGAACAATCTATAGAGATGATGGTGTGCGCGTGACAACAGACAAAGAGAAAGGGGAGGCGTTTCTCCAGAGATTTTTTAGAGCAGACCAATCATAATGATGCGGACCTCTCCCACAACCATTCAAGGATCAGTCAAAGCTTAGCGGCTTTAGGATCATCACCCTTCAAAATACATTTGGGAAGGTTTTAGAGAAGATAGTCGCTGTCAAGCTGCAAGAGTTTTTGGAAAGCGGGAAGCTTCTTCCAAGAGTCCTGGGGAGCTACAGGCCAGGAAAAGATACCTGGTCAAATACAGCCACTTTTGCCTTTGATGTTTATGAGGGGCTCCAGGGTAGACAGGAAACGATAGGGGTAGCGCTTGATCTCGAGGATGCGTACAATAGAGTTCGATATGATATTTTGATGACCGCACTGATGAAGAAGGGGGTCAATCCCTGGTTGGTGAACTGGATAGCAGCCGTCCTGCACTCTCGTCGGGTTGCTCTCCGTCTGGGCGCATGGACCTCAGAGCCACATATGTTAACCCCGGGACTGCCACAGGGATCTGCAGTCTCACCGGTGCTCTTTAATGTGTATACGAGCAAGATTGCAAACCTAGAAGCACCAGGGTTTGGAAGAATACTAACATTTGCAGATGATATTCTTGCATATAGGCAGGGGAGAGATAGGGAGCAAACAGCCCAGGAGTTACAGGCGACAGCAGACAAAGTGACTGACTGGTGCACAGAAATGAGTGCTGTCATCCACCCGGAAAAGGCGGCCGCTGTGTGGTGCTCTCTGGACAATAGGATTGTAAGAGCTGATGTCCCAAGCCTCGCGATAGATGGTAGAAATGTCAGCAGAGAGAACAAACTGAAGTATCTGGGGATCACATTTGACAGGAGCCTATCCTTCAAGGACCATGTGGAGACGGTCGTGACAAGATCTCAAAAGGGACTCAATGCACTTAAAACTATGGCTGCAATGGACATAGAGCAGAGAATGCTTTTCACACTATACCAGCACTTGATCCTCTCAGTAATTGATTATGGATTAGGTCTGCTCACTGTCTCAGAGAGTCAGCTGGTGAAGTTAGAGCGCATACAAAACGAAGCTATGCGGGTAATTGGGATGCACTAGAGACACCCCAGTAGTGTGTATGCGTTACATCCTTGGTCTGCCGACTGTTGCTGGTAGGCTCAAGGTGATGCAGGCGAAGGCATACCTCAGAGTAGCTGCAGACACAGACCATCCACTGCATGAGGCGCTGGACGCAGTTAAGGGTCAGCGACTGATAAGATGGAAATCATGGATGGCTCAGGCGGAGGATACGATCAGACAGGTGTGCCCCTTGGAGAACATTAGGCGTGGAGAGGAGTGGGTCAGAGTGCCAGCGGAGCAGTCAGACTTGTGCAGAGTTATAATCACATTAAGCCGGGAGTGCAGGGAGTGGCCAGCAGGGGTCACGGAAGTGGAAATCCAGCAACTAATTCAGGACAATGCTCACTCGAGTGATGTGATTATCTACACAGATAGTTCGGTGTCAAGAGGTGAGAGAAGTGGCTGGGGGTTCATAGCCAAAGCTAATGGTCGATGTTTGGGGCAGGAGAGCCTGGCATATGATACCACAACATCCAGCTTAAGAATGGAAGTGGAGGCAGTCACTGCGGCTCTCCGCTGGATGGAGAATACGACACACACACACATCGTGATTGTAACTGACTCAGAAATCATGCTGACGAGGGTGAGGACGGGCAGACTTCGTGCGGAGTGGCTTGCTTTGCTTCGGAGGTCACGGGTGACAAGCATCGCCTGGATCTTTTCTCCGGGGCATTCTGGTGTGCTGGGAAATGAACAGGGGGACAGATTGGCTGGCTCTGCAGAACTTGGTGGAGTATTGATACATGACAAGGCAGACGTGGTTGCGGTCTTGTTTTCTGAACGACCGACACTCACACCATAGTATGAAAACCAACGATTCGTAACCCCTTCGTCACAGGCAGTAAATGGTGCCAGGAGTGGGTCCCCGAGTGGCAAGAAAACCGGGTTCTACTTCGGGAGATCCGGGTTCAAAACCTCGGTAAGGTGTGGATTTATTTCCCGTCGGGGGTAAAAAGAAATCCCTAACCTGCACAGTTCGCGGAGAATGCAGTAGCTAGGTGGCTTAATTCGTTGGGCTCAAGACCCCACCCCCGTGGCAAGGCAGTATAGGCGGCAGATGACCTTTTGTTTTTTGACATTAAATCGTACAATCCATTGTTTGCGTCTTCATTGTTCAAATTCATTATGGGGCAGTGAGGAACAATTTGTATGATATTCACTGGTACAGGAACGGAGCATCATGGGGCGACCCTGTGCCGTGAAGTTGGAACCGCGATTAACTGACTAACTAATATTCATTACTGGAAAACATTGTTTTGGATAGTAATAAAAACCACAAAAACAACAATTACTTGAACTCAAATGTCAAAATGACTGGTTGGTTTTCAAGTGCTTCTAGTATAAATAAACACTTGAGATCATTAGGATAGACGCCTTTCTCGTAGTTCGGACTGCGGATAACCATGGGGCTACTGGTAGGAGTGACTATCACCCTCTTAGCTTTTGTGTCACACATTGTGAAGCTTTGCACCGTCTGTGGATTCAAATGTGATAATGAGGTTAGCATGGCCGAATGGATAAGAACGCGCGTTCTAAAAACATCCGGTGTGCTGATACCGAGGTAAGGGATTCAACCCCTACTACCCCGGACAGTTGGATTAAATGTTGTCTTCTCATCCTTTTTTTGGGGACGTAAATTACAAGTACCTCTGAAGTCGGAGTGGGTTCGCCTGTTGCCGAGGGACACTAATAATAGGGAAAGCTAATCCACACGCGTTATTCAGTTTAGTTCGGTTTGGTCAGACTTCGTAGAGTTAGATGGATACGACACGTTAGGAGGTGCCAATGAATTCAGTCCAGTGCCCTTAAAGTAGTGTGTATTGACTACGCTTGAGTTCCAAGCCAACGATCGCAAAACAAAAGCAAAAACAAAACAATAATAATGGGGTAACGTCTGAGTATTTAGCACAGCGGTAAATGAGTGGTTAGCACAGCTGCCTCCTAGGTCGGTGACCGCGTGTTCCAACCGCCATCAAGATGGGTTGTTGTTTATCTGATTCAGTGCCGAAGGGTAATATATTTCGAAATGTCACTTCCTATTTGGACAGAAGGACGATATATGACCATACTAGGTCATCGTATTATTTATTTTGTTTCGTGTATCTTCCTCAATTTTAGTGCTCAATTAACGGAAATTCATATTCCATGTGATTGTGTGCCATCTTTAGTCCAAACCTCCTTTTTTGTTTGGCAGTGAATCAGTGAATTAACCCGAGCTTCCAGGCGGGCAAGTCTATAACATTGGTACCGTGAAACTTCGTGGGAAGAAATGGCGACCGGTTTTATACTAACCCTATTACCCTCCGCGTGCTGATTGGCTTATAATAATATGGATCTAGCATTATATTTCCAATTAGCTAAAAAGGCGCGTAAAAGGGTCATTTACTTTACTTAATTTACCAGGTACCAAATACTCCATAAGACGGGTCATATGGCTGTTTGTCACAGGTACCAAATACTCCAAAAAACGGATCATAGGGCTGTTTGTCACATGTTTGTTACAGGCACAAAATACTCCATAAGACGGGTCATAGGGCTGTTTGCCACAGGTACCAAATACTCCATAAGACGGGTCATAGGGCTGTTTGCCACAGGTACCAAATACTCCATAACACGGGTCATAGTGCTGTTTGCCACAGGTACCAAATACTCCATAAGACGGGTCATAGGGCTGTTTGTCACAGGTACCAAATACTCCATAAGACGGGTCATAGGGCTGTTTGCCACAGGTACCAAATACTCCATAAGACGGGTCATAGGGCTGTTTGCCACAGGTACCAAATACTCCATAAGACGGGTCATAGGGCTGTTTGCCACAGGTACCAAATACTCCATAAGACGGGTCATAGGGCTGTTTGTCACAGGTACCAAATACTCCAAAAAACGGATCATAGGGCTGTTTGTCACATGTTTGTTACAGGCACAAAATACTCCATAAGACGGGTCATAGGGCTGTTTGTCACAGGTACCAAATACTCCATAACACGGGCCATAGGGCTGTTTGCCACAGGTACCAAATACTCCATAAGACGGGTCATAGGGCTGTTTGCCACAGGTACCAAATACTCCATAACACGGGTCATAGTGCTGTTTGCCACAGGTATCAAATACTGCATAAGACGGGTCATAGGGCTGTTTGTCACAGGTACCAAATACTCCATAAGACGGGTCATAGGGCTGCTTGTCACAGGTACCAAATACTGCATAAGACGGGTCATAGGGCTGTTTGTCACAGGTACCAAATACTCCATAAGACGGGTCATAGGGTTGTTTGTCACAGGTACCAAATACTGCATAACTCGGATCATAGGGCTGTTTGTCACATGTTTGTTACAGGCACAAAATACTCCATAAGACGGGTCATAGGGCTGTTTGCCACAGGTACCAAATACTCCATAAGACGGGTCATAGGGCTGTTTGCCACAGGTACCAAATACTCCATAACACGGGTCATAGTGCTGTTTGCCACAGGTACCAAATACTCCATAACACGGGTCATAGAGCTGTTTGCCACAGGTACCAAATACTGCACAAGAAGGGTCATAGGGCTGTTTGCCACAGGTACCAAATACTCCATAAGACGGGTCATAGGGCTGTTTGTCACTGGTACCAAATACTCCATAAGACGGGTCATGGGGCTGTTTGTCACAGGTACCAAATACTCCATAAGACGGGTCATAGGGCTGTTTGTCACAGGTACCAAATACTCCATAAGACGGGTCATAGGGCTGTTTGTCACAGGTACCAAATACTCCATAAGACGGGTCATAGGGCTGTTTGCCACAGGTACCAAATACTCCATAAGGCGGGTCATAGGGCTGTTTGCCACAGGTACCAAATACTCCATAAGACGCGTCATAGGGCTGTTTGCCACAGGTACCAAATACTGCATAAGACGGGTCATAGGGCTGTTTATCACAGGTACCAAATACTCCATAAGACGGGTCATAGGGCTGTTTGTCACAGGTACCAAATACTCCATAAGACGGGTCATAGGGCTGTTTGCCACAGGTACCAAATACTGCATAAGACGGGTCATAGGGCTGTTTGCCACAGGTATCAAATACTGCATAAGACGGGTCATAGGGCTGTTTGCCACGGGTACCAAAAACTCAATAACACGGGTCATAGTGCTGTTTGCCACAGGTACCAAATACTCCATAAGACAGGTCATAGTGCTGTTTGTCACTTTACTTTACTTACTGTCAAAGTGCAGATGGCTAGGATAATGACATCATGACCATATCAGCGTAGCCTCGAAGCAGGGACATGCTAGGGACCTTTGATATGGTAGGTCGCCACATTTTGTTGTCCTGAAGTGTTATTCTCTCAAGTGTTTCTGCCAACAACCATCCTTTCTATTCTTAATAGGTTCGACCACTGATCGTATATCAACTAATTTCCCTTAACTGATTAAATGTCATGGGATTTTCCATATCTGCCATGGGTTTATATATCGTCGAAATTGCATGTAATACAACATGTCTGCTACCGTGTTCACAACCTTTAAGTCATAACTGTGACACACCCTTACTTCCCATGTTCGCCAACTATTTTCGTTTCGTCCAAGCCTACGTTTTGCATGGCACAGAATCTGTTAAAGTGTTCATGAAAATAAACAAGGCGAAATAAAGAGGAAATGAGCTACAATACAAACCGGTGGCGCCTTCGTAACACAGCCAAGCATCAGCGCTGCAATTAATAGCAATGAAGACGGACGTAGCCAGCGTATCGCCATCGAATATTCTCGATTTGTGTTATTTATAAGTCAAAAGCCAATCTGGGGGAAAAGCGGAGACGCCATGGATGAAGGTTATTCAAAGATAGTCACCATCATTGTCAAGAACTCGTAAGACGGGTTAATAGTAGAGAAAAACGAATGAGTTAAACATATCAAAATATAAATATAAACAATGAACGTCTAGTCAAGACAATGTGACAAGCCACACATGTTTGACAAGCGAGTCAAATATATTCCGGAAGTTCACTGGCACCTTGCCGTCTTGACAGACGATAGTTTGTTAGTTACATTGTGGCATAAAAAGTATAGGGTATATTTTTAATGACTGTGGGGTTTTCGAAAATATTTCCGTTCCAAGTGTTGTATTTACCTTTTATGTTGCATGAACTCCACAGAGGGTGAATACAAAACTTGGATCGGCAATATTTTCAAACACCCCACAGTCATTAAAGATACACCCCATACAACCTATGGCGGTAAGACCAAGCCTGGAATTATACTTCACCATAGCACACAGCCTGGGCTGAATTGTGGAGACCATGTGTTGCCTATACAGAACGATTCCTCTCTACGCCTGCCTAGTTTACGCCAGAGGAAAGGTAACACCAATATATCTGGAATAAGTCAAGCTGTAGAAGCTGACGGATCAGCAAAGCAATGCTCTAACTGTCCGCCTATCGGAGCTTCGATCGTGCCACAGAAATTAGTCTTAGGATGCATTTTCTCGCACCAGGATAAGGCCTGTACCCTTCCAATTGCACTGCTCCACCCGAAGCCGTTGGCACAATGCGGGATGTCGGGTTGGGTGTGCGTTGCCCAATATTCGGCGCTACCATTATGCAGATAGTACCGTCTACTGTCATATGGTAGCGCAGTCATATTTGACTGAGACCTGACATAAGATCAGCAAGTCAATGATTAGCAAATGTAACGAGAATACTGGTAGACTTTCACGAGAAAGGAAAAGCATTGGAGCGAAATCGTAAACAGACCAACTTCACTTTTGTCTAAAGATCGCCTGAAAAACATAGTGTTTTTGTGTTTGTTTTGAATTTGTGTCCAGTACCTCACCTTTACATGTTCGACTGTATTTTATCAAGTTGTTAATCACTGACGACATCCGTATGTTCTATCTGTCTACAATATATCTTAATGGACACCATTATTATAACAGCGCATATGTCAACATCGTGAAAAAGTTAGAGATAATAAAAACAGACACAGTGTTCATACCTTACACTGAACCCAAATTTCAGTAAACGTTAATCACGGGGTCGGATAGGCAGCGATAGGCTTCTAATTTGTTACCCTGGAAATCCCAAGGAAGGAGTAACACTTTTCAGAATTACATATGATCTAAAAGCCACGGCCAAGTATTAATGTTACCCCAGCCGCAGTTACTTACACTAGCTCTTGACACGTCACCGGAAGTGTACTCGTGTAAACAAACGTGGCGTAACTTGACAGGATTAAACCTCATGCTGTATGTATATTTTTGTTGGTTATCAGTTATCAGTTAGGGTATCTTCATCGCACTCCGGACAGGTCCATAGGTGCTCAGATCCTCCCCCCAGCATATCCATCAGCGTCCGGTGGCTAATAGTGCCAGTTCTGTGTTGGTTGACGAGGCACCTCGTTTTCCCAATGTACCTCTCGCGTCTGGCCGTGCCGATTTTTACTCCCAAGTCTTTCATCCCGGACAGCGATGTGGATTCACTGACGTCAAAGTCCTCTGTTCTCGCCATATCTTTAAGGGCGTTAATAACATCGGCACGATCCATGGGCTGGCCATCTACAGGGGGTGCATAGCCAGCCAATTTATCAGCTCGTTCATTTCCCTCGACTCCCGCATGTCTCGGGACGAAGATGAAGGTGACTTTACGGACAACAGACTTCCGCAGCGACTCAGTCCACTGTCTGCCTTCTGAATCATGCTCATTGAATCACTTAGTACACACATACGTTGGTATAATGCTGTGATTCCAGCCATATGAAATTCTGTGTAACTGCCATCACCTCCATCGTCATGTTGCTCGTGGTCATAGAGTGGGCACCACTGGATTCTTAAATGGTTCGGCCCGCTGAACGGGCTGTAATGCCCATGCACTTCTCTGCTGCTTTACAACAGATCCATCAGTATAGATAAGCATTTCGGGGCTATCTGAGTGTTCATAGGTGAGCGCGTTGAGCTCTGCATTGACAGCGGCAGGGTTCTGCTCTCTGCACCGTCTGTCGAGTGCGATAATGCAGGAGAAAGTGCACTTAAAAGCTGGAGGCATCGGCACCCATTCCTTGCCGGGGTTGATACTGGTAAGACTGCAGACCTGTCTGACGACATCTTCCGCCCGATCCATCCACGATTTGCCCATCTTTAGCCTGTCGCCTTTTTCTCTGAATATAGCGTCATGCAGAGGGTGCTGCTCATCTGCACTTATTTTTATGTATGCACGAGCTCTCCAGATCTTGATCCTGTGTTCCATTGTCTGGAAGTCAAGGAGGTATCTCATTGCTACACAGCTGGTGTCTCTCGTGCAGCCCAAAATGATGCGCTTGGCTTCGTTTTGTACCTTTTCAAGTCCTCCAATCTGTGTAGGGCTGACAGTGAGGATGGCCAGGGCATACTCGATACGTGATAGTTTAATATTGTCATAGTGTGTTTCATGTAGGTTTGTGTTGGTTTGTATTTGTTTGTCCTGTGCTGACGAAGGCTTTGGCCGCAACGTCCAATTTGTCTCTTGTAGTCGTGTTTTAGTAAAGCTCACAATCTACTTCTCGTTTTTTTTTTTTTTGAGTGATTCATTCGATACGTGAAATCACCGGTCCTTGGAACAGAAGTATTAGCAGTCGGCATTTTTGTTGGTGTTGTTATTTGTGGTTGTGTAAATGGCGAAGTTGATTTGAAATTTCCTTTGTTATTACTACTTGTGGAGCGGCTGGCCGATTGGCTAGAATGCCGTGCTCACCTTCGGGTGACCCGGGTTCGAATCCTCAGTAAGGCGTGAAGTTGTTTCTGTCCAGGGCAAAAAGAAAACTCTAACCTGCACAGTTCGCGGCGACTGCACTAGCCATGCGGCCTTAATTCATCAGGCTCAAGACCTCTCCCCCTCCCCCCCCCCCCCGTCCTTCACTGCAAGGTACTATATGCAGTAAATAATAGGTTGTGTTTTTTTATTACAACTTAACTGAATAGGCCTTGGGTTTCCCAAACATATATACTTGTGTAGTCAGTGTCATGCTGGATTAGGTAATCATACATTCACAGTCTATGTAAAGAAATTTCAAAATGATATGGGGACAAGGACAAACACAAAGAAGATATATTTATTAACAAAGAAATTGTGGAGAAATTAACTTTATGTGAGAAAATACTAGGCAAAAGTCTACAACAAGTCGACAACAAATAATAGTGTCAGCAAGCGATGCTTCAGGCATTACGGGATAACTTCTCTCGCACCACACAAAAAGATTTGTCAGTCGTACGAGAGGTATTGATTATACATTTTATTGCCACAGACTCTTTACATTACATCAATGCACAGAACGGTCGCTAACAAATCACACATGAATACACCACAGAATTGCCTATCACTAGTCGTTCCTAACCCTACTGCTAATTCTATCTACTAGGCTAAAGAATACGCATCGACGCTAAGCGATGCGTTCACTACGAAGTCTGTCCCCTGTCTGCGGAAATCTCCGCGTCCTGATTACACGGCACGCGGAGTGACCTTGTGCGTACTTCGGCTTCTGCGTGCTGCATCACTCAGCACGCTTGGAGTCGTGGTCTCTCTTGAGTCTAGTTCTCTGTATCTGTCACGCTGGCGTGATTACGCCGTGACCAGAGTGCTTACTCTCTGGTTGACACCTCCGTGTCTCATGAGAGAACTGTTTGATAGTTCCCCTTCCTATTTACCACCTACACCTACCCTGCCCTCATGTAGGGGCACTGGGTTACCTCTAATCTACTTGAGGTAGACCACTCATTCAGGGTGGTCTTCCCTGAGTCTTTGACACACACCCTCCCCTCCTGTGTTGCGTTACAAACTTTGACTCATGGTTGTGACGCAAGAGGTTTCTAAAAAATTAGTGTCTCTAATTTTTGTCAAAGACTAACTTGGTTCTGGGTAACTCAATAGACTTCTACTGACTATTGTCACAATGTAGTCTCACTTTACTTGGCTACTGGTGATCGCCACAAACTTGTCTGGTTGGCGTGAGCCCTCTTCTCAATCGCAATATTATATTAATTAGAGGTTTGTCTGAACCGGACCATTGTCTTATAAGACCTGCCCTCAAATAGCAAATTAACTCACTACCCATACAAAGTTGACTTTCTTAGGGTCAACACATGAATTGCTTCATGTCCCCCATATAATATTAAACAACCCTTGCACAAGTTGTGTGCGACAGGCTTTACCTATCTCGCTTCCGCGTGTAAAGTTATCTAATAATATACTTTACATTCTAACATGTGTGTCTGTCTATAATATGTATGTAAGTTAGTTTTCAAGTGCCATAATTCGGTTAAATGTGGCCACAAACAGGTGTAAAACACTAATTCGTGACTACGTTTCCGTCTTATGAGACTTAAAATACTTTTCTAAGATCTACACTAAACTACATATAACACATTCAAGACGGCACATTTCAACATTGAAAGCAAACGCTTGACGCAGACAAATAACAAAAAATCGCGTTGAGCGGCAGAAAAATCCGCTAGTCGTCCTCACTATCCCTTGTATATTTTCCATTTTCTCTCACTTTCACACTTCTGTCATACATCTTTCATTGTCCTAATTATTTAAAAACCTTGAAGTGACACTGTACAAATTTGGCTCAGTTTGAAAAGAGTTGAGCTTCATGACTGTGCGTAACTTACTGCACGAGTCATGTATTTACAAAATATTTACATGGATGAAATAGGGTTGATATACCGTACCCTGATGATATTAAACACTATATTCTCCTGAAATACTACTATTACTTCTATAAATATTTATATTCTAATTTGTTGTACACAATTAATCTAATTTAAGGGAAGTAATCTAACTATCTAAAAAAATGAAAATGATGTGAGATGAGTTATGTACCTTTCTGAAATGGGAAATGTGAAATGTAACAAAATTATAAATAAAGTTTTAATGTTTCAATGAAAAGAAATATGATTGATATTTTTACTATACATGGTGTAAATGATATATGTTAAATGTATAATCCTTTTATCCTATACCACTTTATCCTATAAATTATAAACTAATTTTAATTCTAAATGATGAGGTTGTTAAAATGTTCATCAAGATGGAATGAAATCAAGTGAAATGAAATGAACTAAATGGTACTGTTCCTATCTAAACTAAATGGTGCTGTTGCTATCTACACTAAATGGTGCTGTTGCTATCTAAACTTTTTATCCTAGACTTTAATAAGCTGTTAATAAATTTATAGTCCTATCCTAATCTACTTTTATGCTAATTAAGTGGGTAAATTAATGATTTATCTAAGCTACAAAAACAAAAAATCTATTATCTTCACTAAATCTAATCTAAAAGTATTTAAATCTAATCTAAATCTATATTAAAGTAACTAATCTAACTATAATTTATCCCTATATTAAAATCTGTTATAATACATATCACAATACCTAAATATATATACATGGTATTTCTTTACCTCAGGTTAGTGGTTGCCATAACGTACAGTAATTGCTTTCGTTGGCATAGTTTATATATACACAATTGTCCTGGGTATCTTAAATACACTACACAGTCATACTTGTGTCTTATGGGTATTCTTCCACTCGCAGAGTCCGCTGGTGTCGTAGACGAGTATATTCGTGTCTGTTCTTTATGCATTGTTCTGACACTATTCTTCCACATTAACACAGGTGATTCACCGGAACACAAATGGAGCATAGTAAGTAACGAGCTGTCTATGTACACGCGGTGATCAACTTGTTCTTGGAGCATAGTTCTTATTCTGCTGACTACGGACACATGGTAGTTCACTGTTCTTAGCACACAGTCCTGATCGTGATGTCTATGTAATACATAGGATATTTTACACAGGATATTTTACGTGTACTAACTTAACATTTCTTACACTACCTTTTCATGTGGAATATCAGGTATTTCTACCTCAGATGGTCGACTAAGGGTATCAGCAAGAATGTTATCCCTACCCTTAATATGCTCTATACTAAAAGTATAATTCTGTAATATTAATGACCACCTGTAGATGCGGTCGTTGCGATGCACCCCACTTTGCATGACCGTGATAGGGGAATTATCGGTCTGGACTACGAAGTGATTACCCGCTAGAAATCGATGCAACTTCCTCACCGAATAGATGACGCTTAGGGCTTCCAACTCTGATATGGAATATCTGGACTCAGCAGGTGTGATCTTGCGGCTCACATAGCAAATGGGATGGAAGATGCCATCATAAAACTGGCCTAGTACTGCAGCGATGGAAATCCTGCTGGCATCTGTCCTAAGATAATAAACGAGCCTAGGATTAGGCAAACGGAGGATTGGTACATTACTAAATAGGATTTTCAATTTTGACAATGCAGAAATTAATAATGCATCTTTGACATCTAATTTTACTGATGCTTTTAAAACGTTTGAAAATACACTTGTAATTTCAGCTAAGTTCGGTATGAACTTGCTATAATAATTTACTAAACCCAAAAGGCTCCTGACCTGCTTTTTTGTTGTAGGCATGGTCAGGTTCATAATTTTAGTAATAATTCTATTATCAGTTTTTAGTTGTCCTTGTGAAATGACATGACCTAAAAAATCAATTTCTTGTAGGCCCAATTCAACTTTGCTCGGTTTGACCGTGAGACCGAAGAGTCGCAACCTATCGAAGACATGTCTGAGTTTCAGTAAGTGTGTTGTCCAGTCATCTGTATGGACACAAATATCATCTATATATGTCACAGTATTCGTCACTCCATGTAGTAAATCTCTAGTTAAGCGTACGAAAGTGGCAGGAGCGTTACGAAGTCCGAAAGGAAGAAACCGCCACTCGTATAGACCCAAAGGTGTTGAGAATGCAGTAAGATGGATGGATTGAGTCTGCATAGGGACCTGCCAATATCCCTTAGTAAGATCTAGTTTAGAGAAGATTTTGGAGGTGGACATGTCAAGAATAAGGTCTTCGCAGGAAGGAATTGGTTCTGCGTCGATCTTAGTAACATTGTTGAGTTTTCTATAGTCCACACAAAGACGAATTGTGGAGTCTTTCTTCTTGACCAAGACGATTGGAAAGGAGTACTCTGATGTAGATTTTTGAATGATTCCACTAGCTTCTAAATTAAGAATTTCCTTATTTAGACTTTCTCTATAGCTAAGTGGGATAGAGTACGGCCTGCATTTGATAGGCTTAGAGTCCGAAAGAAGGATGGAGTGCTCGATCCTGTCCGTCCTACCTGGAATGTCGGAAAATATGTCCTTATACTCTCTTATTAATTCTATTGTCTGTCGTCGTTGCTCGTCTGTTAGTCCCTGTTCTAACCGTATAGAATCTAAGGTCGCAGTCTTATCTACAATTGGAACAGGTAGTTCCATCCCGTCGTCGTCTACCTGATTCAGTACGGTGGTGGTGCTAAGTGCGTTTTCTGTATGCTCACTAGGTGTATGCATATCGTCGGCTTTGCCAGTTTCGCTAACTAGTGTAGTTGCGTTGTGTATGTCTGTCGTCTCATCCATAGGTGTGGGTGCATTGTGTTCGTCTGTCTCTAAATCTGTCTCTTGTCGTGAAAAGTAAGGTTTCAACATGTTGATATGAAATATCTTTAAGTGTCCGTTTATCGATATTTCATAGTCGACATCTGAAATTTTTCGTACCACTTTTAATGGCCCTTGCCATGAGGTCAATAATAAATTCCGTTTGTCTGGAAGTAAAAGTAGTATGTCTTGATCTGGTTCAAGATTAATAGTTCTCGCACCTTTCTTTGCGTATTGGCGGTAGATTTGACCCTTCCTCTCCAAAGCTGCCTTGGCTATAATACACGATTTTATAATCTTATCTCGTGTTTCTGTTACCATCTCATAAGGTGTTTTCGGGGTTGGAATTTCAACCGAATTAGTTACTAACTGATGGTAAATTGTTAGGGGTCCACGTGGGTTAGCCGCGTATACTAATTCAAACGGTGAGAAACCCGTGCTTGAATGGGGAATCTCCCGATAGGCGAACAGCACTGTTGGTAACAGTGTATCCCAGTCAGCTGGGTTTTCTGCTGTCACCTTAGCCAGCATATGCTTTAGGTCTCCGTTAATTTTTTCTACTATTCCATTGCTGGCTGGATGATAAGCTGTTGTAAAATGCTGTTTAATCCCTAACATTTTAGTAAGGGCTTGCGTTGCAGCCGATATGAATTGGGTTCCACGGTCGGATAAGATGGTACGTGGAAATCCGAATCGTGAGAACAAATGTAGAAATACATTGGCAACGTCTTTGAAGGTGATGTATTTCAAAGCTACTGCCTCAACCCACCTTGAACATAGGTCTACCATCGTCAAGATGAAGCGATTTCCTCTGCTGGACACCTGGTTTAGGGGTCCAACAATATCGACCGCCACACTCTCAAATGGCCTAGAGGCCAGTGTTGAAGGTTGTACTTCAGCTGTAGGATGTTTACCCTTACGTACTAGTTGTTGACAGACATTACATGAACGACAAAATAGTTTTATGTCATTACAAAAACCTGGCCAATAAAAATGAGCCTTAATTCTGGCCCTGGTTTTGTAATATGCAAGGTGACCAGCAAACGGTGACTCGTGTGCAATCTTTAGCACAGTTTGGCGGTGTTGTACAGGTAACACCATTTGCTGAATCTCATGGTTACCAGTTGTATAATAACGAGTAAGAATACCATTATTAAGTCTAAAGAACCATGATGCGTTTTTTGTTATTTTGGCTTTTTCTTTTAAGAGCTTTAGATATGGAGCCACACTAGGATCAGCTTTTTGCTGGTCTATGAACTTTTGCCTGGTAGTATCATCCGTGCTAGTTGGTGATAGCAACAGTAGTCTTTCATCCTGTAGTGTGTCTTGATGTTTAATAGTATCAGCTCTGGTTGTTGCATTAGCTGCATTTAAGTTTTCCCATGCAGCTATTTCTTCGTTAGTGCAATGTTTCAATTGGGGTAAGCATCCCAAAATTAAATCAGTACAAGGGTTATCTAAAATTGCACATGTAAAGGTACCAGAAAGGAAAGGAGTGTTAATACGGGCTCTTGCCAAAGGGTAAATTTCAATATTACCCGAAAAGGTTCGGCATTTGACTGAGTCACCTGTATAATCATTTGGATTCACCAGTTCCCTTCTAAGACCTATAAGAGTGCTCCCACTGTCCAGCAAACATTGGCATGGTATTTCGTTGACCAATGCATTGTGGAACACCAAATTGCCTCTGGAGGCTAATGCTGCATTTACACTCTCAGTGGAGAATGGTACTGTATGTCCACATTCTAATTTTCCGTCTGCATGGAATTGGTGACATCGCTCACAATTGTCAAAGCATAAAATATCGCCTACACAACAAACATCTTCAGATTGGTTAAAGGTAATTCATTCTTGACGTCACACTCAGTCTCACTCCCACTATCAGAAGATGTATCAATCAAAATTGCATTGTTGGTCTTCATTCTTTGGCGGCCCAGGCACTTATTGGAATAATGCCCGTAGCTAGAACAGAAGAAGCATTTGACTGCATGCCTGTATGCAGTTCTCTTGTTTTGTTGTTTCTTAATGACCATCTCAAGATGTGTCGGATAGTTTGGTGATTTATCGCACATAGAATAAGTATCATGAAAAAGTTGGCAATATACACATTTTGACAATTTTTTATCTTTCTTGTCGACTCTCTGAAATGGTTTTTTACTGCTACGATAGCTTTTAGGTTGGTCCTTAACAAAAGAGACTATTTCAGAGTCGATATTTGAGGTTTTAAATATATCCCTATTTAAGGAAAAATATGCTGAGCCTTTCTTCTCAAATTGTTCTATGGTTTCTATGTCTGACTGCTGAAGGAATTTAGCGAAAGGAGATGGTATTGTGGATATGACTTTATCCATGGCTATTAAATTTTTAAGTTTTTCAAAGTCCTTTCCTATATTTGCTGCGTTAAGCCATCTATTTAGTACGCCTTGGACATTCGAGACATAATCAATGAAAGTCTCACTTGATTTTGGTTTTAAATTAGAAAATTGCACTTGATACCCAGGGGCATCAAGTAAGAAATGTTGCATTATCCTATCGTGGATGTATTGATAGTTAGATCTAAGATCAGTTGGTATAGATTCTATAACTTTAAGGGGCTCACCACTGAGGTTCTTCATGTAAATCATGGCCCACATATCAATTGGTACTTGGTGGTATTTCAGCTGATATTCTACATTTTCTGTCCAAGCTGATATGGAATCTTCTTTACAGAATGGTTTAATAATATTTTTGTATTTATTAAATTTATTCTCTTCTTGCTGACTCTTTAGTTTTGTAATGGAAATATCTAAGTGTGAGTCTACTTCCATACCTTTCATCTTTAACTGTGTCTCTGATTCAGTCTGTATTTGTTTTTCTTTCATTCTTGCCATTTCATCTATCTCTCTTTGCTTTAATTCTAAGTCTTTTTGTTTTAATTCTTTCTCCTGATCTAATTGTTTTTGTTTAATCTCCTTATCTTGTTCTAATTGTTTTTGCTTTAATTCTAATTCCTTTTGTTTAATTTCTTTGTCTTGATCTAACTGTTTCTGTTTAGTTTCTTCAGCTAATTGTGCCTCTTTGTGTTTTATTTCTAATTCCTTCTGTTTTGTTATTTCAGCTAGTTCTACAATCTCCTTTTGATGTTGTCTTTCTCGTGCACGTTCATCTCTCTCAGCATCTTTTGCTTCCCTAAATTTTTGATCAGCATATTGCTCTAATTCCTTTCCTGTGTATTCTAATTCTTTGCCTGCTTTTATGAAATCAGCTAAAGTTGCCATGTTGTTGGGTACTTAGCTAGTGTTGACAGGCACTTAAATATTTACTTTGGTTTATTAGATATGTTAAGTTTTTAAATCTCTGTGTATAACAATACACCCTTAGATTGACCTTGAAAAATAGATCACAAAAAATGTACTAATAGATCACACCCTGAAAAAGAGATGCATTATTAATCATATTGCATTGAAAATAGTTTGGGTATACTCATCTTAACATTCCAGAGAATCAGGTACAATCGTTCGCTAACTCAGGTCCCATCGTTCGGTACTTCGACAAACAGCTTGAGTTATTCTCATAAACAGCTCTTGTTACATCTGGTTTACAAGAGCATCAACAATTAACAATTTGTAAACGACATATGACTTTAGACAATTTGGTACAATCACATGCCCCCGGACAAAACAATGTGGTTTAATTAATATTAAATGTCAATGTCCTGTCTTCGTTCTAACGTCTTCTGCCTTCCCTAACTATGTCGTTTAATTTATGGTAGTGATGTGCAGACCGAGTCTTATTTGCATAGAAAAAGTAGTGCCATCGTGACGGTAACAAATAGAAACAATCTTCAAATAAATAAATAAATCCTTTGAAATAAATATAAAAGTAATAATAATGTTTAAATAAATAAATATATTTAATAAATAGCTCGTATAAACAAATAATATGTCATATAAGCCACAGATTTAGGCGAGCAGCCGCTTGGCGATTTGTAAACAATCCTTCGCTGAATGCAAATGGCGTAGGGCAGCTGTTTGTCAGTCGTGATACGTCATAGGCGCAGCGCTATTCTTAGATTGGAAAAATCAATATTGTCGCCGGCTCATTCTTGTGTATTGCTCCGCCGTAAACCATTTTTGACAAATATTCATAAATAAATACGTAATTATAGAAATAAATGATACAAAACAATAATAATAATACTTACAAATCAGAAGAAAACATGTTCATAAGCACAAATATTCTAATAAGCATAAATAAACATTAATTGGTCACGATGGGCACAGCTCGCATTTTGTTGTAGTCTGCACACGCCATTGTTCACTAACATAAATTAAACCCTGTGATTAACTGACAGTAATACTATTTTTGAGCCGTGGGTGAGTGTTTTAGCTTGAACAATTGTCCAAGCTACACTTCTGACACCACTTTATCCTAGCCTGTCAGCAAGCGATGCTTCAGGCATTACGGGATAACTTCTCTCGCACCACACAAAAAGATTTGTCAGTCGTACGAGAGGTATTGATTATACATTTTATTGCCACAGACTCTTTACATTACATCAATGCACAGAACGGTCGCTAACAAATCACACATGAATACACCACAGAATTGCCTATCACTAGTCGTTCCTAACCCTACTGCTAATTCTATCTACTAGGCTAAAGAATACGCATCGACGCTAAGCGATGCGTTCACTACGAAGTCTGTCCCCTGTCTGCGGAAATCTCCGCGTCCTGATTACACGGCACGCGGAGTGACCTTGTGCGTACTTCGGCTTCTGCGTGCTGCATCACTCAGCACGCTTGGAGTCGTGGTCTCTCTTGAGTCTAGTTCTCTGTATCTGTCACGCTGGCGTGATTACGCCGTGACCAGAGTGCTTACTCTCTGGTTGACACCTCCGTGTCTCATGAGAGAACTGTTTGATAGTTCCCCTTCCTATTTACCACCTACACCTACCCTGCCCTCATGTAGGGGCACTGGGTTACCTCTAATCTACTTGAGGTAGACCACTCATTCAGGGTGGTCTTCCCTGAGTCTTTGACAAATAGTATTAAGTAACACCATCCGCAACTTCATCTCAATAATCTTGATCTTTTTATTACCTTTATTTTCAAAGGGTAACAAATTGGGCACGTAGGCCCGTCTTACATTCGGCCCTTTCAATCACTCATCTATCATTCATCAATTGTGAATGTTACATTCACATAGAAAAAAAACACATTGAATTCTGCCCTTCTATCACTCTCTGTCATACATTATATCATTCACACATCATTCAAGGTTAACTGGGAACAGCAACAATATACAAGTTTAAAAAATTAAATAGATAAAATAATATAAAAATAATCAAAATATATAATTAAGAAAAAATATATAATATAATAAACACATAAATAAAAAATAGATAAAATAAAGCAATAAAAATAAGAGAGGGAGAGAGAGAGAGAGAGAGAGAGAGAGAGAGAGAGAGAGAGAGAGAGAGAGAGAGAGAGAGAGAGAGAGAGAGAGAGAGAGAGAGAGAGAGAAACTAGGATGATCATGATCGCCAATATCTGCTCCAGTGAAGACATATAAAGGAAAAATATCTACTCCGTTGTCTGAGTGATAATAGTAAATATATATTGAGAGCCTCGCTGCATGATATTGATGAGTATGTTTTCACTTGTGGAAACTGTGGATATGCCAGTTGTGAATACACATACAATACTAAAAGACATTATTAACAAGAAACTAGTTACTGTGTTGTTGTTTGTTTATCGTGTTCATTCCAGCATTCGTGCCGTCTCCGGTGTGTGCTGGGAAAGATTCTTCCACGCTGAAGGTTAAAGTTAGTCAATTAGTAAGTAGCGGTTCCAACTTCACGGCAAAGGGTCGCCTCAAAATGCTTCGTTATATCACACTATATGTTCTCTCAATATCACACAAAATGCTTTTCACTGCCCCATGTGAAAAGTGGAAAAAACAGAAGTCTCGACAAATCAAAAGCCCGCACAGGTATACTATGCATAAGGCCGCTGACAGAAGTTAAAGGTATGTTCTGTGTGTTAAAGGTATGTGCTGAGGGTTAAAGGTATATGCTAAGGTTAAAGACACACGCTGAGTGTTAACGGTATCTTTCCCAGGCATTCACTATTTGATATGCAGGCACGGCCATTTTCCGGAAATCCACAAATCTTACCGAGGATCGAACACACAATTTCCAAAATGTGTGAGACGAACATCTTGATTTCTCAACCACTCGCAAAGTATCATCATCATCATCATCATCATCATCATCATCATCATCATCATCATCATCATCATCATCATCATCATCATCATCATCATCATCATCATCATCATCATCACAATTTATCAGGTACCCTGCAGAACTTTACTTTCATCATGACCGACAGGAAGACTCTCAATCTATAGCCAGTTCCCATGACGCAAGCATGTCTTAATGCTCAAGGCGGCTCAACTGTCCCGGGTCCTCCATTTCACTCCTGTTTGAGAGGATATCCCAGCAGGGAGAAGAAGATCAGAGAACCCGTGTCATTAAATTAAGGCATTATTTGCATTATTTCACTCAACGCTAACACGGAACGAAAAGAAACAACATACCGTGTCAGTTGTGTAGCACGAACGCAACAAATGACTCATGAATACATAGGGGGAAAAAAAATATTGGAAGCATTACAAAGAAATAACAGGTGAATCTTACCCACACAATACAGGAATAAACGCTGGGACGTGGCAGTGTAAATAAGTATTAAGTATATTACAAGTTAGCGTGTGTTCGCAGCAAATGGGAAGCACGAACACACCACAGACACACGGTAATGTATGCTATTTGAAACGTACATTCTTCTTCAATATATTATGTAATTAGTTATCATTGTGATGGTGGTCTAGTTTAAATCCCCAACCAAACTAACATAATTAATTTTCCGACCAGTAAGGCGATTCCAGCCGTCGCTTAGCAAACAGATCTTCCTTGTAAATATTTGACTGGCGTGGGGCTAACATTCGAACAATATTAGTGATAATTTATTTAGTAGTTCAGCTAAAGTATTACTCGTTTATTCACTTCAGACGATATATAACTCTGCAGTATGTACATGGCGAGAGTTAAAGAGTTAAAGAGAAGCACAATACAGACATACACAGGGTTAACGAGAAGCATAAGACAGACATTCATATAGTTAAAGAGAAGCACAAGAGAGACATACACAGGGTTAAAGAGAAACACAAGACCGGCATTTACAGAGTTAAAGAGAGACATAAGACAAACATACACAGAGTTAAAGAGAGACACAAGACAGACATACACAGAGTTAAAGAGAAGCACAAGACAGACATACACAGAGTTAAAGAGAAGCACAATACAGACATACACATGATTAAAGAGAAGCACAAGACGGACATACACAGAGTTAAAGAGAAGTATAAAACTGGCATACACAGAGTTAAAGAGAAGCACAAGACGGACATTCACAGGGTTAAAGAGAAGCACAATACAGACACACACAGGGTTAAAGATAAACACAAGGTAGACATACACAGGGTTAAAGAGAAACACAAGATATACATACACAGGGTTAAAGATAAACACAAGACAGACATACACATGGTTAAAGAGAGAAACAAGACAGACACACACAGAGTTAAAGAGAAACAGAAGATAGATATACACAGGCTTAAAGTGAGGCTCAAGACGGACAACTATGGAATGAAATGATTAGGTAACTTCACGCTCAGCCACAGGGCTGAAGTTCTTAATAGTGATAATGATGATGATGTCTGTCTGCAAGCATTCATTGTCCTTGGCTTCTCTTTCTTTCCCCAGACTGGCTGTTGATTGATAAATAAGACAAATTGAACAGACATGGTGATAAAGCGGTTAGATCTGTCTTCGTTGGTAGCGATTGCGGCATTTATGCTTGGCTCTGCTAATGAAACTCGCAAGGTTGGTATTGATACTTAATTTGCTTTTTATTTCCTGGTCTGTGTTTTCCACGGCACTTTCAGGGAAAATAGTTAATAGACGATCAGCACACCTGGATATGACGTCACAATCAACTCAAGCATTTATTGGCTGTTGGTGATTTCTAGACAAAAGTATTCATGCGCATGCGTACGGGGCTGTTTAATGAACATGCTCGAGAAGGTCCAGAATGACTCTTACGACATTCCTGACTGAAAACACTGAGTACGCCACAATTAGTCAAACTGACTTTAATGTATGTACTGGAGCATCCGGGCGTGAAATGTATCGGTGATTAATATAAGAAGAGCAATGGAAGGTTCCAGACATCATCAACGCGATAAGAGACGCTGAACAAACAGATGACTTTAAGGACACTTGGAAATCAGCATCAGTGGCTAAGATGAGCTGGATTGGAGTGAAGCGTTGAGCCGCCAGATACGAACTAATTTTCTTTTTCAAATTTACTATTGCTATCTGAAAGGTTGACGGACGTTTCCAGGTACTCCACGGTGAGATGATATCCATTGTTTTGTGACCTTACGTTGGCTGCCTAGTTCAGATAGTAGTGTCTGTGGTATTGGCAATTTTCAAGACTAGGGCGCCTCAAATATTGATTTTACATCTGTCAATGGTATTCAGTAATTATTATTCGGTTGCTATTTTGATTGCCTGGATTTCTGCATCATAGTTATGGCAGTATTTACCTGTTGGTACTCTGGCCGTGTCCCTAGTATTATTTGGGTATTCTATGTACACTTTACATCGTTCGAAACACAACTGAGGGCGATTTATCTTTTATGGGTGGCGGTCGTTCAGAAAGCAATGGCAAATAACTAAACGTAAACTTGCCAAGAGCTCACAACAGAAAAAAATGCTGGTGTTGACAGCGACGTCCTGTTAAGGATACGCAACTAACTTGTTTTTAAACTATGTACATTTCGAATAGCATTTTCTGCAGATACATCCATGGAGCGGCTGGCCGAGTGGCTAGAATGCCTCATTCTCCTTCGGGAGAACCGGTTCGCATCCTTGCTAAGGTGCGGATTTTTTCTGTCAGGGAAAAATAAGAAAAAACCTAACATTCACAGTTCGCGGCGACTGCTTCTAACCAGGCGGCCTTAATTCCTCAGGCTCAAGATCCTCCTTTTCTACACCGCAGGGTACAATAGGCACTAGATGACAGTTTCTTTGTGATTTTATGTTTTTTTTTTAAATTGAAAGACATCTGTGTAGACTCTGATCCAGAGGTCCATGGGTATTCTTCATTAAGGAAACTGGGTGTGGCAGTTCTGCGTTGTATATTGTGACGTCCGCTTTCTAGACCCGTGCCACTTAAACCATCAACTGGTCGTCTTGAATTCCCACAGCTTTACCTTTGTGTTTGAGGCTGGATCGACCTGACAGCCTGTGTCAACTAAAACAAACTAAAAAACAAATAGACTCTTTGAGGATTCAAATAAATTACCTTGAGCCCGCCAGGCATGTATGTTACCCACTGCTCTGCCGTGGTTCCTACTTGTTCTATACTCATTATTTATTGCATTTATGTCCCCAGATATCACACGTGTACAGATTGTGCGATGCAACCGTACCTAACACGATGACATTCACATCCAACGTTTTGTCAATTATTATCCGAAGTGTGAACGATGGGAGCGGCTGGTATCCTCCTGATCTCAATTGTTCTTTCCATCTGTACTCGGGGGACGAAGCACGCGTTTTGACCTTTGAGTTCAAGTAATTGTTATTGTTATTTTTCTGCCTGTTCTTATTCATCATCATCTTCTTCTTGCTTTTATTGTTGCTACCAATTCGAGTTTTCCACTCCTTCCTTTTCCTTTTCTCCTCCTTCTTCGTCTTTTCTTTTTCTCCTCCTCCTTTATCTTATTTATCGTCTTCTTCTTTCTCCTCCTCCCTTCCTCTTCCTATTTTCCTCCTGCTCATTTTTCTTTTTCTCCAATTCCTCCTCCACCTTCGGAGCCCGAGTCAGACGTCTTGACCACTTCACCACGGAGAATCCCGAGAGGGGTGCAATGTGTAATACTAGTAAAGGCAGAGAATTTACAGAGGCATGGGGTAAATAATTTGTAAATTGACAGGAAAGTAGAATGAATATATTTCTTACCTTATTTTTCATTTCCTTCTTGTTTCTTCAGCTGCTGGTTAATAATGTGTACACAAGTATTCATGTTAGCTTTTTATATTGAGTTCATGAATGCTTCCAAATAGCTGTGCGTTAATGTGCGTATGGAGTGACCAGTAATGATACCGCAATTTAGTCATCATGATTCCATTTTTAAGGATCTGTTCAGCTGTCTGTGTAGTTTGTTCACACGTACACATGGGTGACAGACCCGCTTTGAGTCTTCGTGAAAGATTGTCTATTCTGCTGTTTCCCGTTCAGAGACGGAACATGATTACCTGTTTGGCACTATGAAAATAGTTGTCAGTGTCTCTGTAGTGGGCTTTCTTCTTAACGACCAAGATATTGGTCCTCTTTTCTTTGAAGTTTATAGATTGATTCGTATGCACGTGTGTTGTCCCCTAATTTGACAACGTGTTTGCTCTCACGTTTCTTGTTATGCCACAATATGTCAGTTTCTACCTCAATATTACTCTTCTGTTGGTATTAAATGCGTTTAGTGTGTGTGTGTTGTTTTTTTTTTTTTCCCACTACAGTTGTTTGTCACCGCAGAGGGCTTGCGGAATTGAAAATTCATCACTGTAAAATACAAACTGTTGCCATTGACATTGTGCTGATGCTGTAATGTTTAGGGCCTGCAATTCGTCTGAATAGTTGGAGCAAAATATCCATGTAAGCGTGCACGCGGATTAAGGTCTGCTCTCGGTTGCATAAAATTCAATCCATCCTTTCTCCAATAGTCCTCTTCCTCTTTCAACACATGGTCCTCACATTTTTTCCAGTAACTTTTATCAATATTTAATAGCGCGGACTGGTTGATAGATAGATAGATAGATAGATAGATAGATAGATAGATAGATAGATAGATAGATAGATAGATACATAGATAGATAGATAGATAGATAGATATAGATAGATAGATAGACGGACGGACGGACGGACGGACGGACGGACGGACAGACAGACAGACAGACAGATAGATAGATAGATAGATAGATAGATAGATAGATAGATAGATAGATAGATAGATAGATAGATAGATAGATAGATAGATAGATAGATAGATAGATAGATAGATAGATCCCCGCCAGGAGCTGGGCGAAGCTGGGCCGAGTCAGCTTGTCTATTTATATAATCACGTTTCATGAAAGAAACCACATTGGAGACACCTCTGAAAAATCCCATATAAATGTGCTCAGTCCGTGCCAAAACGAAAACCGTGAGACAATTTAAAAAAAAAAAAGCGCGGATGTGTCTTGGTGAAGCTGTAATACTTTTAAAATGATGGTATTAATCTCTGAGCCGTAAATTATATACTGTATATAAACAAACATTGAAAACTGTTGTACAATCTCCAGAACAAAATTTTTTTTTGTTGGGTGGACATAATGATAAGGTTATATGCTAAATCTCATCATTTTCCATCAGTTGGTTACTGAGATATTGAATTTTATATTAGGGCAAAAAAAAAAAAAAGTAAACACACTATAGCTTTGTCTCCAGTATGTTGAAACCCAACTTATCACTGGTTGTATGTATGGCTATATGATACTTACGTTTCTCTTCCAGGAAATTTAAGTTAGAATATTCCAGCTCCTGTAATTATGATTTTTTGTGCGTGAACGGGGTCAAATATTGCGATAGCTGGGCGAAAGGGAAAAAATTTCGACACATTGTTCCGATTCACCATTGGTCTACAATCATCTTCCGCACTGATCTAAACGGTGAATATTCAGGGTTTGAGGTGAGTACTGTATATCAGCAACGTGTGTTAGTGAATTTCTGGGAGAACAATAAAGGGGTTGAAAGGTCAGATGATCGAATTCATATGTACCGGGTTCTTATCGCATATTTCTATTCTGTATTTTAAAGGAACAACTAGATATACACTTGATTATGTGTAGTAATCATGTCACAGCACTTAGAATTTTGAAAATGCTTCTTGGTGACCTTGAACAAGTTATATTTTTCTGTCTTGGAAACTAGTATGCATTTTCCAACTGTCACAATGCCACAAATCTCAACTTCCCTAAAACAAATCGGCTAGTGGACACTACAGATGATAGACGTGGGAAGAGCAATGGATGGACCAAACACCATCAACGCCATGAGAGACGATAAACGAACAGATGATTTCACTGACGCACGGGAATCTGCTTTGTCCGGATCGAGGGAGATGGGAGTGAAGCGGGGAGCCGCCAGACATCAACATTTGGTCAAGGGCCACAAGACATTTGATAAACCAGCACAAAACTAGTGCGATCAGTCGATACACACTGGAGGGGATGTTGAAGAGCTGTCCGGAGTGCCATGATAACGATCCACACTAATCACTAAAAGTTATGTTACTTTTTAATTCATTGTAACAGAGATAGATCCCGATTATTCCATCTTGGGCAATGGTTATCATGATCTTTATCTTTCCAATCTCTTGACCCATACCTCTCGCGCTTCAGTATATACAACTAATGGCGATAAACAGAGCAAAGAACATCGAGCTTCGCAGTTTATATTAGAATGAACATAACTTACCCTCAGTCATTATTATCGTCAATCATCATCATCATCATCATCATCATCATCATCATCATCATCATCATCATCATCATCATCATCACCATCATCATCATCACCATCATCTTCTTCTTCTTCTTCCACTTTTGACGCCAAGCGCCGTAGGGAGTATTAATTGATGTTCCTGTGCCGGATAGGTGGCACTGAATATGGTCATTCCGTGCGATCATTTATTGTCTTTAATGTCGTCAATCCATTTTCTTCTCGGGCGTCCTCTTGCTTTCGTATCAGATCTCCTTTGGTATAGCACCAGTGCTGGTAGTTGATGGTGTTGGATTCTAATGAGATGACCGAACCATTCAATCCTCTCCCTTTCAATATACATAGCGCAAAGTGTTGATCTCACTATGTGTCTGATAACATCATGGTTTACTCCGTCTCGGATGGTTAGTTGGCAGCTCTTCTCATGTGTCTCATCTCGCGGGTGTTGGGTTTGCAAATGTGCAATTTGTAAAATGTCCAAGTTTGACATTAGTACCAAAGGGTTGGTATGAATATGCTATTTATTATCTGTCGTTTTGCGGACATAAGTGTATTTGGATGTTTCACTATTGGTGTCAATTGATATATACATATACGCCCGAGAAGAAAATGGATTGACGACATCAAAGACAATAAATGATCGCACGGAATGACCATATTTAGTACCTGATTTCGATTTCTCGGCCATTATGCCTCCCCCCCCCCCCCGTGATGAAACCTCCTAGATGTTTAAATTCGTAAACTTGCTTCTGATGTTTACTATTTGCTGTACATTTAGTGAACCAGGAGATCTGCTAACATGCATTACTTCGTTTTGGTTGTATTTATGCTCATACTGTATTTTCTGCATATTGAACTCAGCGTATTCACACAATTTTGTAGTCTGCCCTCATCGCCTTAAAACAGGCATTAACCGACTCAAAACATACCCATATTACCATCGCTTTGTCTACTCTTAGCAAATTTGTTGGAGAGTTATAAGGAATAATGTCATTAACTGGCGCAATACAAAAATATTACCTTAACTGTTGTCATTTTTGAACGAACAGTATGACACCTTACCGTTTTTTTCCCCAACATCTTAACCAACGTTGAGAGTATGGCACCATCCACAGATCAGTCTGCCTAAAAAATGGACAGATATGTAGCTTAACTATAACAAAAATTTACATTGTCAAATGTTACCTTGGCACCACCGTGTACAACTTAATTTAATAACGTGGATGCACAATGCATAAAACAGCTCTATGATTTATATTCGATTTACATTATTATATACTGCATACCAAGCATTTCTGCCCCGTAATCATACCCTTGTCCACGTATTTCGTGAACATCTAGTTCATAATGTGTGAAGCGTTCACTTGGAAGATAAGTACATAATCAAACGTTATACGGTCAATCCTGTTAGGCCAGTGATACTCTCTTGCTGCAGAAAGTCGTATGTTAAAGATAGACAATCATTACTTCCATTATAATTTTATAAATTTGTCGTTTTCTTTACATCTATATTTTAATTAATTTACTTTATAGAATATAATCATCTGAATGTCTTAAATAAGAGTTAATTCACTATCTTGGTATCTTCACCAGTGAGTAATTGTGTTACATATTAGTATGGTCGTGACTAAATATCACCTGGGGAATTTATAATTTTGTTATCGGGAGAGTTGTCTGGCATGAGTGTAAATAGTCTTCAGTTTCCTACCGGAGTGGTCATTCTTCTCTTTGGCGGCAATGTTTTCTCTGTTCTTTCATGGCTTTCTGCGTGGAAACCTTCGAGACCTGACTGGTCTATTCATCTTCTCTCATCCTATCTCATCTCATCTCAGCTCAGCCTAGCTCATCTCATCTCATCTCATCTCATCTCATCTTGTTCCTCTTGTACCTTGCTGTGTCGAGGTGAAGCATGCACAGCAGGTGAGTGCTCGCTATTAGCTTAGTGAACCTTACAGCTAAGTTACTCCTCAAGGTCATACAAGAAATAATTCAAAATAAAATAGATGAGGAAGTAGCTGAAGAACAAGTTGGGTTCCGCAATAACAGTGGCACCAGAGAAGCCATAGTATGTTCATGGATGTGAATGAAAAATATATAGAAGTTCAGAAAAATATAATTGTATGTTTATAGACTGCAAGAAAGCTTTTGACAGAGTACAACATGAACGATTAATAACATACCTTCAAGCAATAGGAGTAGACAAAAAGAACGCTAATCTTATGAGTAACCTGTACTGGGAACAAATGGCGACAATTAGATTTCGAAATAATTTTTCATTGCCCATAAAGATAAAAAGAGGAGTACTGCAGGAATGCGCGTTGTCCCCAAGACTCCTAAACTTATCCAAAGAAAGAAATTTTCAACAAGTCTGGACTTAACATCAATGGAAGAATCATAAACAACCTTAGGTATGCTGACGATACCGTGTTACTATCAGAAAGCGGGCAATTGTTACAAAACCTAGTGGAACAAGTAAACAGGCATAGTGCAAAATGTGGCTTAGATATTAATTACGATTCAAAAAGAAAACAAAACGAAAACTATGATAAATCAACAGTGGAAAGGAGAGGTCATCAATGAACATCACAATGAACTGGGAGATACCAGAAACAAAAATCACACGCTTCTCATATCTTGGACATGTAATAACATATGATGACAGAAGTGAAACAGAAATCAAAAAGATAACAGGAATGGCCACAATGTTTTCAATGACATAAAATAAGTATTAACTCCTCGTCGACGAAACAGCTAACGGTGACTGAGTTGACAGTCCCAAACGAGTCTAATATCGAGGAGCAGCATACTTACAAGATGTAGAAATGCGGTGACATGGTCGCTAGGCTGAGACAGGAAGGGTGCGCTGCCAGGTTATTCGCCGTTGAGGTGGGCGCACGAGGTCTAATCTCCCACTCCGTCTATGATGTGTTAAGGCAAATGAGCATAAAAGGACAAGCGAGAACTCGGACCCAAAAGCAACTAAATGAGGCAGCCGAATAGGCCTCGTGTTGTCTGTGGAACTGCCAGAACATAGAGTGGGACAAGTCCAGACAGTAGTATGGTTTACACTTCAGTCTGTACGTAATAATAAATAACATCGGAACCAATCTCAATAAGAGCTAGAACTTGCACTGTCTCGTGTTGACTCTGTAGCCTTCCCTCCGAGCGAGGGAAGTGCAACTGGGTACGGGGCTGTTCGGTGGAGCAAATTGCCTCACGGTAGCAGTCGCCAAATCATACAAATGTCGGCCGAAGTCCAACCTACATACCAAGCGGTAGTCATCTTCCGAAAGCCACACTTCGCAGCAAAGACCGAAAGAGGGATCGAGGAACCCAGAGAAAGTGCCTGCTTCTCAGAGGGAGGCGCCATGAATGGGTCACGAAGAAGGAACCGGCAGCGAAGACGAAAGGAGATAGGTGCTAGGATGGTGTGAGGGCACCAAGCGCCGGGTGCACATAATCTCCTACCAGATGGAGGGGTGGCTTGAGAGCAGATATGTTCACAGGTACGGGACAAGCACGGAATACAAGGACAACGCAAACGACCGAACGTATCGCACGGCAGGGGAAAGGCACCCGGAGTCATGTGACCACGACGGGCCCGCCCCTAGAAAATGTCAAGAAGGTAAAAAGACCGAAACATTCCGGGAAGGGGAAGCCTTCTGACGATCAGAAGCCCCCTGCCATGTATGCTCCAAGGCGGGGTTTTTATCACTAGAGAGATTAACAACGTATTAAAATGAGAATTGTTAAATGTTATGTGTATTCTACACTACTACACGGAGCGGTAGCCTGGACAGTAAACAAGCAATTAGCAAGTCGAAAAGAGGCCCTGGAGATGTGGATATACAGAAGAATATGTCGTATTTCATAGAAACAAAAACAATAAAATACACAGGTTCTAGGAAAACTGGGAATGAAAAGAGAGTTGATGAAAGAAGTAAACAAAAGACAAGTTATATATTTCGACCACGTTAAAATGCATATCATTCAATATAAAATACATAACACATTTATAAAAACCTCACTATAGGGTAAAGTTGAAGGCAAGCGAGCCAGGAGTAGACAACGATACAAGTGGGAAGATAACATCAAGAGAAGACCGAATAGCCATGTTCGATAAAGGCGAGAGACAGACAGTATTGGAGATCAATTGCAACCAATCTGCCGAGTAGAAATCTTATTAATTTCAATCGAAATTCGCACGAACACTGTTATTTCTTCTCTCCATCGTTTACATGAGCCGGCTCCCTGACTGAGTGTTAGCAGCTTTCTCCGTTAACCCCGAATACTCTTGAGGTTGACGTGAGCGCACGAGAATTAGAAGTGGTTCGAGTTGCGCCAGTGCCTTATGAGAGTATGGAGCCGGTCGCTCAGAAAGTCGTGGCGTACTCATAAGCGTAATCTAGCCTAGGAATCAACATACAGCTGAAAGATGCTGGTGTTGACCGCAATATCCTGAAACAGGATGGAAACGCGGGGGAAAAAAAATCGTTTACATGAGTGGAGTCTTCTTCTCGTTTCATTTGGTCTCAATATTATTGCTTGCTGTGGTATATTGTCAGTTGGTAGCCTAATTATGTGACCGAACCACTCCACTTGTTGTTTTCTAATGAAATTTAGTGCTGATTTTACCCCCACTTAAGCCCTGGTTTGATCACGTCTGATTTTCTCTTTTCTTGATACGCTGAACATTCTTCTCAGGAATCTCATTTTCGTTCTAGTCTGGTACACTTTACGTAGAAATATTAAGAGCCATTTGTGGTTTTACTTTAGTAACTGGAAACGTATAATTCGATAAATATATCTTTATATTTTGAGGCCTTGTCTGTCTCTTCTGAATTCTAAGTCCAGTTAACAGAATCTCCTGTAGTATATTATTAGTCATTAATTCAACATATTTATTTAACGAACTGTCCTCAACACAACTTAATTCATGTACTAGTACCTCTTAGCAGAGTTTCTAATTTCATTGTTCACCTTCCATTTCATCCTTACTGTCAACTGCTGATTCTGAAGAGACTGATGTTAATGTTATATGTACGCCCTCTATGTTCTATGTTGGTTGATTATTATTCTTTGGCTCCCCTTCGTGGCGCTCTTGTCTGGCTTCACCCCTTTGATTTCTTGTAATAGGAAAATATAAGTGAGTCAAGTCAAGTCAAGTCAAGTCAAGGACCCTTTAATATGTCTTAGGCGCATAGAACATATGGTGGTAGACCAACATGTTTATAGAGCAATCGGCACTCTGTGGGTCATGTGATCAGAAACACATCGGCCGCCTTACTTTCCAAGACATGTCCTGGTGCCTATTGCATGCTGGGTCGACTTCGGAGCCGGGTCAATTGTAAACATCCACAAAGAGGGACTATGCCTGTACTCACGCTGTACATTGCTAGTTTGAGATTGCTTGCTTCCTGGTTATCAAGTCAACATCAAAGCACCACGGGCAAGCGATCGGTGCTCTGTTGTCTCAGCAAATGTACTAATATGTAGGTGTTGATTAATTTAGTAACAAGTGGTTGTAAACACGTCGGATTTGTCTCCTCATATATCCATTTTTATTCTGGAGCCACTTTGAAGTCTCAACTAAAGTGTCCTTAAATGTGTGGTTTCCATGTGATATTGTGTCTTCAGAGGTCAGCAAGGCCTAGATGACACGAGCGCAAGCTCTTAAACATACTGTGCGCTGATGTTGCCATGGAGAGTTCATTCTCTACACTGGTCAGTGGACTTAAATATTGACTTCTTGTTCAGAAAGCAATGACAAGCTACTGAACTTAAAATTGTATAGACAACCAATGGTTGATTGCAGACATGCAACATTTTTATACATTGAGTCTTCAACTAGCAAAGCATATCCAATTATGTTTTAACATAAACATGTCATTTATTACTTAATGTTTCCACTAGATAATCGTGTATTCAACTAGCAAAATATATCAACTTCTACTTCATTCTAAACATGTCATTTATTACTTAATGTTTCCACTAGTTAATCGTGTCTTCAACTAGCTAACCATATGGGACTCTGGCACCTTTTAAATTTTTTTTATTTATTTCACAGTATCATCATTAAATAATCGTGTCTTCAACTAGCAAGACATGTTATTTATTTCTCAATGTCTCCACTAGATAATCGTGTCAGCGAGAAAGGCTCTCAAGAAGGAAAATGTTTGGGAACCGGTAGGCATTGGGTCCCATGAGAAGAATCTATCTTACGTAAAGGTTACCTATAATTCTCTGATGCGTTACGAGGACAAGTGCCTTAAACTATCTGGTAGATCCACAATCACAGAGCCATCCATTACAACCAACGAACCACAGACTAAAGCAACTGAACCGCCGCTAGAACTGCCACTGAATATCACAGTACGGCCCACGTCTGCGACTAAAGAACCCTTTGAATGTAATTGTAAATGTAAATGCACACCTTCTTCCAAATAGGACAAATATTATAAAAAGTCAAGCATAGGCAAGGACAAGGGTGTCTAGAAAAACTTCAAGAGACTAAAGAAAATAACGAGTTCATAAATGAAATCCGCCTGTTGTCAATAATTATTACATAAAAAATAATTAAAGCATTCCTCTTGATTTATACTCTTGAGTTTGTTTCAGTTCTTGCTTAAACTTCAGTCTTACATTTGTGTTCCTTGGCACCAGAAACATGAGTATAATAGTCGTTGATGAAACATACATGTCAGAAACAGGAATGATAGTTGTAGAAAGGCATTAAAAGCTTTACAAACATAAAGGACCTTGCTACGCGCCTTCAAGCCTATCGCGTGTACTGTGCCAGACCCAGGGATGGATTAACCATTAGGCAAACAAGGCACGTACCTAGGGCACCAAGTATTTGGGGGGCACCACAAGTCCTCAAGAAAAATGTGTATATTGTCCCGGTAGCGTAATTGCATGGCATAAGCAAATCGCAAATGTAATATTGAATCGCACATTATTTAACCTTGGTCCCACAACCCGGGGATTAAATTACCCCCACCCAGTTTTTTTTGCTATTTTTTCTTATTTTTCTTCAAGGTTTTTTTGTGCTATTTTTTGACTTTTCTGGGATATGTTTGTGCTACGTAACGCACTAATGCGTAGCGACAAATTCACTTCCGTTTTGGTCTGCTAGTGAAAACAATTGTGAATAGTGCTAATTTGTCGACGTTTCATTGAATGACTGTACATTCACAGCTAATATGTCTGGGTGCTTCAAGGGCATGCAGAAAAAAATTCTAGAAGAAAATGAGTTTGCTATATACATACCCTGTGCTGCCCATTCACTAAATCTGGTAGGCAGAAGTGCCGTTGACTCTTGTTTAGAGGCAGTAAACTTCTTCCATACAGTGCAACTGATCTATACTTTTTTCTCAGCTTCAACCAAAAGATGGAAGATTCTGAAAGGATGCCTTGTGAATGAAAAGCTGATAAAGTCCCTTTCCGATACTAGATGGGAAGCACATGCTGGTGCAACTGAAGCCATTCTAATGTCTCATCCTCAGATTATAGAAGCGTTAGAATGTTTACAAGAAGACCAGTCACAGAAGGGGGACACCAGAAGAGAAGCAGAAAACATTGCAAACAAGATGCAAGAATTAGAATTTGCTTTCATGCTTGTCTTTTGGGAAGAAGTGTTACAACATTTTCACAGGGTCAGTCAAGCTCTACAAAATGAGCACGTGAACTTGAAAACGTGTGCCGATTTGTATTCTTCACTAGCAGATCACTTGCATGAATCTAGGAATGAATTTGAAAGATTTGAAGAAGCTGCAAAAGAAATAACACCAGGTGTGGATTATAAGTCAACTTTGACCCGTAATCGTAAACGAAAGACAGTGGTCATTGATGGTGATGCCCCTGAGGTATCTCAGAATGCCAGAGACAAATTTCGTATATCTGCTTTCTACACCATTGTTGACAAACTTGAGACAGAGATGAGTAGACGAGGACAGGTATATAATGATCTAGCAGTTCGATTTTCTTGTTTGGTCGATGTACCACAAACATCTCAGTGTTGTGAAGGACTAATAAATGCTTATCCTGAAGATCTGAACAATAATTTATATACTGAACTACAACAGTTCCACTCATATATTCGCCACAAGTTTCGTGCATCAAAATCTGACAACAACACGTTCAGTCATGCAGAACTCTACAAAGTAATAGTTAGAGACAACATCGAGTGTGCTTTTCCAAATGTAGAAATCGCCTTGCGCATATTTTTAACATTAATGGTTACGAACTGTTCAACTGAGCGCTCTTTTTCTCAGTTGAAACGTACAAAACATCCAAGTAGATCGACAATGAAACAAGAAAGGCTTGATTCCTTATCTTTGCTGATGATTGAGGCAGACTTGTTGCGCAAAATTAACTTTGATGATGTACTCAAAAACTTTGCCAGACGTAAATCTAGAAAAAAGAACTTTAAAATGTAAATGTGTGCTCTCTCTGACTTTCTTATCTATCAAAAAAGTTACAGTATTTTTGTCTACTATTATTACAAAATTAATTAACTATTCATTTTAATACAGAAATACCTTATTGTAGGTTTTATATGAGTGATAGTAGTACAAACATACGTGTTTACATTTCACAACTGTTTTTCTTTGTTAGTTTTGTGCATAATATTGAACATACCAGCAGTCAGTGGAGGATCGGGGGCCCGGGGCAGTAGGAGGCACCAATGTGGGTTTGTGCCTAGGGCACCAAGATGGCTTAATCCGGCCCTGGCCAGACCCATATTTTTATAAAACAACCGGCGCACAGTGGGTGTTGGCCACCTTTATTTCCTAAGACATTATAGATACCATTTTAGACTGGGTCGACCTGGAACACAGGGCAATTTCTAAAAATATGAATAAACCCAGGTCAGCAGACACCAGAAAGAAATTACAAAAACAGAAAAGAAGACGAACCAACAAAATAAACCAAAAACATTTGAAATGCAGAATACGTATTATTGTGGTCTGAAGTTTTCGACATTAAAATAAGCATGCACCGAGTGTTCCCAAAATATTATTATTATATGAGAATCACTTTACAAGTGCTATTTAAACAAATATACGTTTGGGACAACAACAACAACAACAACAACAACAACAACAACAACAACAACAACAACAACAACAACAACAACACCAACACGATAATAAGTAGTGTGTCACACCTAGCTAATACACCTCAATGGTCAGTCTGTCAGACTTCGGCATGCATCTGTGTCAGGTCGGCGCCCTCATGACAGATTCCAGTTTATATGTAACTGGTTCTATCTACCCTTGGGTGGGTTTTCTTTCCTGACAATCTTGCCTGGACGGAAGCCTAAAGGCCTACTCTTTGCTATTCCTAACGACCGTGGGATTACTTTACGTGCGCAACATGCACACAGAACCGTCTGTAATTTGCCCTTATCTAAAAAGGCTAAGTATTTGTGATATTCCATAATGTCTCATCAGTTCCCAAAGAGATTCCCTATCAATGCTATAAAGTCCTTTTCCTAGTCACAGAGAACAACTACGACCCAATACTTCCTGGTAGAGACGCTGCGACGGGATATGGTAATATGGATTATTTGCAATAGGATAGGGTGAGTTACCGCAGAGAAGCAATGAACACAAACTGTCCACACCGTAACTTGCATAGATAATTGTAGGTGTACTACAAGCGGACATTGTAATGAGTTGATTCAAGAACTGACATCACAGCACTCAGGACATTCGCATACGTGTTCCGCCCTCATCTACAACAGCCAATACGAACGGTACGAATAACAATCTGCTTATGTGTCCATTTGGCCTGTTCTCGGAGTTTTTAGTATCAGACAGATAATCAGATCACTCCCTGCAGCACCATTTCCTCCAAGCAGTGATGACCTACACGTTCGTCTGCACTGTCAGAAGTGAAGTGTGCCGCAGCCAAGTTATGTACTATCATTGGCTAGCAACCCCAACTTGTCAGAAATTGACTTCTAACAAAATCTATATGGCTGAAATAAAGATTAAAACCCTGAATACTCAGCAGTACAGCTGTGAATGGCTCGTTTACAAGGTAAAATTAGCTGGTCTTGATATCCCCAAGGAGTGGGAAAGTGAAGGTTAGATGTCTAGGTTTAAGTCTACCAATGGATTACTTAATAGTGCAGGTTCCCCCCGCCCCCGACACAACTCTCCTCCCTGGTATGTAATTAATCCCCCCACCAATGTAAGCAAGGCAATTGCTTCCCTTGGAAAAAAAAGTATAACGATTGAACTATGGGTTACAATAAAAGACAATCGCTTTTATTGTCTGTCATTAATAATTCAAAATATGATGGTTATTAGGAGGATGACAGTGAAACTGTAGAGGTTTATGCAGTACAACAGTCACATATATCTAGTGATGAAAAGCATGTACACAACTCTAAAGTTACTTTTCTCCTGTCTGGATCTGTGGCCGGGTTACATGTGAGATCTGCCTCGATTCCAGTAGGATTCCCCTAAGCTCCAGTAGGAACGCCCTCGCTCCGGTCGGAACACCTAACTCTAGAAGGATCAGCCCGTCGGTTTTGTGGACCAATGTCCAATCCTGACGCTATCTGGTCTTATCTCGTTTTCGGGATCCACAACCTGGCGCTCTTGTTTAGAGCTTGCATACATAATCAAGAATGTGTATTGTCTAGTTCTATACTAATACCATCAAAAGTAATACATACAGTCTATCACCCACATACACACACACCCACATTTACAAGTTTGGCAATGTCTCTCTTCCCGCTTTACTGCGTTCACTCTGCTCTTTCTCTCTATATATCTCTCTCCTATTGTCGAGTCGGAGAGGACTTTTCCATCGTCTAACACGCCTGTAGTCACATCTCATGCCTTCCCTTGTAACTTCCCGTCATGAGAAATGAAATCTCCTAAGTCAATGTCACTAATTCAGACACCCGGTTCCTTGCAGCTGCTCCGTTCAAAAGTTGGTTTAGCAGATCAAAGGGTCAGTGGTGTTATTACACGAGTTTGATCCGCGGGCTTAAGTGCCTGTGATCAATCTCTGTGCTAGGCCTCAGTGAGATACAATGAAGGCTCTTTCACCACGCACTGGAATGGCTAACTGAACCATACACCATAACCGATTGTGGGTAATGTCTGCACAACTACACATCTGCTTCAAATACAGTCAAAAGACAATATGCCTATGTGTGATGCTTATAAGAACAAACAAAAAATAAGACTTTATTCATCCTGGTGAGTTACCATATGACAATTTGCATCTCAAACATCAAATAAACACTATGCATGTCAACATAAAAGTATACCTAGTAAGAAATTAAAATAGGCATATAATGATATTCCCAATAATAGCATAGCGAACGAATTAGTAATACTATTATACACAGCGAAATGAGACAACAAAAAGTCCTCATAGGAGCACCAAACACTGGACAGCCGACATGAAAGTCGGCCCGAGTCTGCTATTACTTAGCCACTGTCATGAAAAGAATTAAAAGAAATATAGTCATTTGACTATATTCTGTACAACAAGTGCACACAACCAAGGAAGACCAGGATAGTTCTCATAGAAATAACCAGAACATAGCAACCTAGTTACAATCTGCCTTACCTAAGGTTCCTACTTGTGTAAGCAGAATAATAAATTTATAGCAATATGCTATATATACAGAAAAATGAGGAATACTATTTCTCATTGAAATAGCCTACAACCAACCGACAAATGAAGGCCTCGAATTTACAGGCTTCAATAGGGACTAGAAACTAACATACCTAGACACTTCTATCAGCATAAGAGTCAGACTTATCTATAAAGAAAGTATACACTGAGATCGTCCATACCTGATCCTATTCGAATACACTTCTAATTCTAGCAGTCCCAGTGACTAATAATTATACTCTTTCTTAATAACTCTTATCTGTTAGGTAGCTTTGATCCGTATCTCTACGTTTATTTCAATTCACACATTTGTGTGGTTGTAAGTTCCTTTGGGCCACGAGTACCTTCATTCACACCCTTCTCGGGTGAATGACTCCATTCACGCTGGTCCGTTTCACACACCATTCAGTCTGAACGGTCGGCCATACGTATGTTCCTAACACTTCGCCCTTTTTACACCAGGTGTCTCGATTCAATTCAATCTTCACACATTTGATCACTGGACAGGCCCCAGGCAATAAGTATTTCCTCGGCAATGTGTTGACCGGGAGACTTATCAAGCAGGGATTTCCAATTGCGTCATTCACTTCGGACGAGGAACGTCAAACATGTTAAATATGCAATTGTAAAACTCTGTCTGGCCTTTTATCGCTGGTGACCAGCATTGGCGTCAAATTGAAATTGTTCCCACGTAGAAACCAGATTGCGCTCACTGTGTCGACAGGTTAATGCTCAGTCTTGCGTCATAGGTAGGTAGAGAGTGGCCTTGCACAATGGCGCGCGATTTGATGTCATAGATGAATACCCGTTGAGAAGCGTGATTACATCTTTATTCCTTTAATTGGTCCATCAGATTTGTAGACCGACATATATTCTTGGATAGTAACGCGGGGTTCTGTGACATGCACTATACACACGATTATACGCACGACTATACACACGATTGTACACACGACTTATCATGCATCAATACCATACATTGCAATTAACACTTTATAACAAGTAAAATATACATTATTAAAACGTTAGTATTTATCTTAACATTAGATGCAAGATCTGCGATAGAAATGCGAAGCAGGATAGGTCATGCAAGGCTCCATGTCAGAAAATGGAAAATATTTATGTAATAATTCAGTGTCATTATATATCAGAAAGAAAGGACTGACATGTTATATGGGACTTGTTCTTCTCTTTCTTACACCACCAATGGCAGTTAATCATGGAATGTGGACAAACTAAGACTAGCTTGGAGACAACGGAAATGTGGTTTTTGCAAATATCTTGGACTGCCAGTGTAAATAAGAGCGGAGATCCTAGTAAAGGCAAATGAAAGCAAAACTGTGTGTACAAAAATAATTGGTAGACAAACTGTTCTGTGGTGAATGTAATGATAAGAAAGGCAAAGTAAAACGTGAAGACTGAAAAGATTAGTGGTACAGGAGGCAAGTGCAGACCTGAAACAGTGGTATGGAAGAATGACTGGCACCTTGCCGACTTGACAGACGGTAGTTTGTAAAATGGATTTATACCTCTCCATAACACAAAGATTGGACTGAATTTAGATACTATGCGTTGCCCATGCAGCATGATCCCTCTCTTGGCCTACCTAGTTTACTCATTAGAGGAAAGGTAACACCAATGCATCTGGAACAAGACGAGCTGCAGAAGCTGCCAGATCAGAAAAGCAATACTCTAACTGTCCGCCTATCGGAGCTTCCATCCTAGACCAGTTGCCGACCAAGGCATAGGGCCTGGCGTGCCCTGCCATGCCAGTTAGTCTTTAGGTTGCATTTCCTCGCACTAGGGTAAGGCTTATTACCTCCCAATTGCACTCCCCCGCCCGAAGCCATTGGCACAATGTGGGGTGCCGGGTTTGTTGAGCGCCGCCTAACTTCGGCGCGAACAGAAAGCAAGTAGTACCGTCTACTGTCATACGGTAGCTCAATCATATCTGACTCAGACTTAGCATTATATTATCAAGAGAACTGATTCAGAACACTAAAAGCCGAGATCTGTGGAGATGCATGACAGTTAATAAAGGGAAGTGGAAATCACTGCTGAGTGGAAACAATAAAGCATGAAACAGTTCAAAGCTGATACCACATTGAAGAGTGACATAATCCTGGGTCATTGACAGTGAGTTGAGTGAGCGGGCATGAGAAAGAATGGATGAAAGTGGGAGACAGTAAAGTGACTGGCCTGGCTAGGAGAGAGACAGCCAGTCCTGAGAAATAATGGGGAGGGTGAGTGTGGACCCCCAGGGGGATGGGGCGAAAGACAGTTGAGTGTTGTGTGAAGGTAGGAGACTGGAAAGTGAGGGAGAGCAGAGACCGACTACGGGTCAGGTCGTTTTAAGACAAGGGAGTTGAGATTTAGACACCGAACGAGTCGGTAGTCGAAGGAGAACTGTGTTGTGTTATTCTCCGAGTTGTGAATGCAGGCCTAAAACCCAGTGGGGGTTGGATAGTTAATAGAGGCCTGAACCCAGAGTGGGTTGGATAGCTAGCGGAGACTAGACCCAGGGTGTGGGTTATGATGTGTGAGGTCCAGCTGTGGATAGGAGCTGGATAACTGTCTTAAACATTTGAGATTAAGCAGGCCTGAGAAGGCAGTGATGTGTGCGGATTACGTGTGAGGAGGATATACTTATTCGGTGGATTTACATTGTGTTTTCTGGATGTATAAACATGTTCCGTTTGTCGGTGTTCTTTCTGGATTAAAAGATTATGTGCGCCAACTCAATCTTGGTTTCATGACTGGTGAATGTGCACCGCAGGGGTGAGTTGCATGGTGAGACAGTTAGATAGCTCAATTGACACACCAGGAGCATCGTTACCTAGACAACGACCATCTCACGCACTTATCATCGTAAGAAAAACGTGTGATAAAGAGACAATGAAATGAAGAAATAGGGAAAGTCTTTAGAATAATTACAAAGAGCCAAGTAAATTGTTCTAATCATTACAGCAGACTTGCAATAGTATAAATTGCAGTATTTAATGGTTGATTTGAGTCGAGAAATGACAACACATTCCCATATGCGCCCCATCCTCATCTCAACACCTAGCGAAGAGGCTCGATACTACCAGTACTAGTTTCAGTGTAAGTATCTGTTCGTCTGGTCTTTTCTCTAAATACTGAGCGTCGGTCGGGTCCTCTGGTCACTCCCTGTTGGACCAATCTCTCCCAACCATTGATATGTTCCTCCACACGATACACCTTATATCACAGGGCTCTGACCACCTCTGCCTTATAGTGCACCAATATCCCACCCAGCCGGTCTGTCCACAACAAAAACAAAAACAACAACAACACAAAAACAACAACAACAAAAACAACAACAACAACAACAACAACAACTACTACTACTACTACTACTACTACTACTACTACTACTACTACTACTACTACTACTACTACTACTACTACTACTACTACTACTACTACTACGACTACTACTACTGCTACTGCTGCTGCTGCTGCTACTACTATTTTCACTACTGCTGCTGCTGCTGCTGCTGCTGCTGCTGCTGCTACTGCTGCTGCTACTGCTTCTGCTACTACTACCACTACCACCCCAGCCCAAGAACAACAACCACTACCACCCATCACCCTCGCCTCCACCACCACGCCCACTCCACCATCACAAAGTCCACCCTTCATCCAATAATCTGTTACACTGCTGCCCATGTTTATATCGACAACTCCGCCATATGGAGCTGCACTACTGTTTGTACAGCTATCTATCTGGTACTCACTCTCTTTCTTACACCACCTTGTCATGGGCAGTAAAATAATGCAACATTTAGGCTGTGGTTTCTGTTTCATTCACCGTAGCTACGTCTGGACTGTATTTCTGCGGTGCCAAAATGTAAGATATGAGAGATAAACAAGAATACACACATTGATATTCAAGATAGGCAATCAAGTGAGGCGTATTGTGCTCTGATGTGACTTTTTATGATGTTTTCTGACATGTTTCAGATTTCATGTTAGTTTCTAATTGTTATCTCGCCATTGCACACCCTCAGATATCAATCTGAATATAATTAAAGATAGTCAGAGTCAGTTTGAGGTGGTTGACATCTCCAGTTTTCTTCAATTTCAGGGAGTGTAGGCGAAAGTAATTTTCTCTGTTTTGCATATGTTGGACGCTCTTGCGGCAGATGTTTAACCGTCATTTTACCAATCCTACAATTAGTTTAGTCTAAGTGTCAGAGTCTCAAGGCAAAGAGAAGAGAAACTTTCATAGCAAACAAGGCAAGAGGTCAAGCTTCACGTCAAAGGGTTCTTTCCTATATAGCTCAGACTTCTTTCTGCAGAGCAGCCTGTCGAAAGCATCACACAAAGCACGAACTTCCCAGCTCCAGCCATGACTCCCAGAGATCTCCACACACACACAGACATACACACACACACACACGCACACACTCACACACATACACACACATTGGAATCGTGAAATGTATGACAGAGTATAAAGAATATGCCCACGACCTTCGTAGTACAAGGCAAATGGCTTGACGACGTTGCCAATGTGACTCTCAAAGCATTGATTTATTGACTGGTTCTATCGTGACTGCAAGCATCAGCATCGTCTTTGTGATATTGCTAAAACTATGGAGACGGATGCCTGGAAGCAATGACCAAGTAGACCTACCTTTCTAGAATATCACACAGAAACAGAGGTCGAAAACATTTGCTTACTATGCAGATTATTTCTAATAATCCGGAGACTGGTGTGACTGCATTGCCTGTGAAGTTTGCTACTACCGTCCACATGAAGTTTCCGTGTATTTCTCACCTTCAGTTTCAGAATCACAACAACACAGTAAACATAAACACAGACGTAAACAGAACCAAACATCTAGCAAAAATCACACAGCAAGGAGAAATTTAAAACACATTCAACCTCCCGCTCTTCTTCTTCTTCAACCTCGTTTACTCTCAGACTGCTAGGGTAATGCCTCTAAAAAAATAGAAAAAGAATTGATAAGTTTCAGGTTTCCCCTACAGTTTTTGGTAGAATGAAGGTGAGTGATGGTAGATCTTTTTATGCTCACTAATGTAAGTTGAATAGGGCCGTAAAATGTGACCGGTTGTCGTTTAATGCTTCACATATAAAGATGCGATAAAGCAATCTTAAACATGCGATATAAATGATGTTTAAATGTCCCGGGTCCACTATTTCACTCCTATCTGAGCGGATATCACCATAGGGAGAAGGATATCAGAGAACCCACGCCATTACATTAAGGTATTATTTGCATTTTTTCACTCAATGCTTACACTGAATGAAAAGAAACAAAATGCCGTGTCAATGTGTGGGGCACGAACGCATCAAATGGCTAATGAATACATAAGAAAAACAAGATATTTGAAGCATTAAAATTAAATAGCAGGTGAATCTTGCAAAACAATACACAAATAAACGCTGGGACGTGGCAGGGTGTATATAAATATAATACAAGTTAGCGTGTGGTCACAGCAAAGAGGTAGCAAGCACACACCAAATACACACAGTAATGTATGTTATCTGAAAGGTTTATTATACTTTAATATATTGTGTGATGCAGAGAAAATTGCAGAGAAATTGAAAAACAACACAACAGTAAAAATGCGAAACTAATGCACAAAAGAATTCAGGAGATTACTAATCAAAGAACATGTCCATCAGCAGGCTGCCTAAAGACAAAAGATGGAAGAGTCATAATAGAAAAAGATCAGATTTTACATGTATGGTCAGATTACGTGAAAAACCTTTATGACGATAGCAGAGACGAACAATATATTGTTCAAAATAACAATGAAGGGCCAGCAATTTTGAAGATGGAGGTTCAGAATGCTCTTAATCATATGAAATCTGGCAAAACCCCCGGTCCAGACAGCGTCACAACAGAAATGATTAATGCTTTAGAAGAATATGGAATAGATAAAGTTACCAGTCTGCTTAATACAATATATGATACTGGAAATATACCTCATGAGATATGTAATTCTGTATTTATTGCAATCCCAAAGAAATCAGGAGCCTTGGAATGTGATCAACATCGAACAATTAGTATAATGAGTCACATCACGAAGATTTTGCTAAGAATTATCATGCAAAGAGTTAGGAGGAAAATACAACCTGAAATAGGAGAAGAACAATGTGGGTTTGTAGTAGGCAAGGGTACAGTAAATGCTGTGTATATACTGAGAACCGTAATCGAACGTTCTATAGAAGTAAACAAAGATCTACACCTTTGCTTCATTGACTACACAAAGGCTTTTGATAAAGTGAGACATGTCAACATGATAAGGATGCTTGAAGATCTACAAATTGATGGGAAAGACCTTAGACTTATAAAAAACATATATTGGAAACAACAAGCTGCCATAAGAGTTGATAATGAAGTAAGCCAATATCAGCCTATTAAGAGAGGTGTGAGACAGGGATGTGTAATGTCTCCAGATCTGTTTTCCCTGTACAGTGAAAATATTTTCAGAAATATTGAAAATATGGAAGGAATCAACATTGGGGGACGATGCATCAATAACATTAGATATGCAGATGATACAGTCTTGATTGCAGACAATGAACAGGACCTGCAAAATTTAGTAGATGCGGTTGTTACACACAGTGAACAACAAGGGTTAGAATTAAATTGTAAAAAGACACAGATTATGGTCGTCACTAAGAAGAACGAAATACCACAGTGTAATATACAAGTAAATGGGAATATTCTTCAACAAGTGAATAGGTACAATTACCTCGGAACAGTAATAACATCTGATGGGAGATGCCTTGAAGAGATTAGAACAAGAATCGCCATGGCAAAAGTAGCCTTTAGCAAGATGAAAAACATACTGACCAATAAAAAGATGTCAATTGAAACGAGAAAAAGAGTGTTGAGATGCTACATAGAACCTGTACTTTTATATGGATGTGAAGCTTGGACAATGAGCAGCCAGGCTGAAAAACATCTGATGGCTGTAGAAATGTGGTTTCTGAGGAAAATGCAAAGAATACCATGGACAGCCAGAAAGACCAATGAACAAGTCCTTCAAGAAACAAATGAAGATCGTAAACTGATCAGAGACATTAGACGTAGATAGTCACAATTTTTTGGGCATGTTATGAGAAGAAATGATTTGGAGAACTTGGTGACAACTGGTAAGATCGAGGGGAACAGACCAAGGGGAAGACCTAGAAACAAGAATCTGGATGGCTTGGCCTTGTGGCATGGTCGAGACAGAAACACGGAACTGATCCACGACTCTGTTGATCGAGTGAGATGGCAGAACATGACCGCCCACGCTTACCGGCATGGCACATGATGGATGGATATTGTGTAATTATTTATCGTGGTGGGAGAGTACGTAGTCAGATTGTGGTATAGGTTTAATAGCCAACAGTAGTAGGGTTAAGTTTATACAAGTAAGGCTCTTTGGTTGAACTGGCCTCACAAAACGGATTCTAGATAATTTTCTTATTGTCTGGGATTTATATAGAAACCACCAAGAATGTGTTGCACGATGTTTTGCCTGGCATATTTCGCTACATCTCGTCAGGTGTATACTGCAGAGTTGTATATCACACAAAGTGAATACACGAATAATACTTTGGCTGAAATACTAAATACACAGTCACATAGTGCTATATATTGTTTATGGATTCTGTGTTTAAATCCACTTAACGAAAACATTGTTTTTAATTTCTGGAATTTTCCGAGTTGAAATGCGCCGAGGGTAGTAATTAGACATCCAGGCTCATTCATCTCTGATCAAGAAATGAAGCCAGCGGTGCGTTTGTGGCTCGCAGCTCAAGTTAACACATTGTTCAATAAGGGAATACGAAAGCGTGTTGACAGATGGATACAGTTTAAGAAATGCAAGGGGATTATGTCGAAGAATAAATTTATTACCCTCTTCTACACGTTGTTTAAATTAAATTCTACAGCCAGAGTGTGGATAATTTTTTTATTCGTCCCATGTTCTACACACCTTTATGATGATACAAGAGAAGAAAAGTATGATATTCGAAGTAATAATGAAGTACCATCAATTTTGAAGACGGAAGGTCAAAATACTCTAAACCAAATGAAAACTGGCTACACCGCCGTTTCGACAACATCACAACAAAAATGCTGAATGCCTTAGAAGAATACGGAATAGAACAAGTCACGGGACGCAGAGGTGTTTCCAAGGCACCAGGGCCGGGTTATATACTGGCCAAGACCTACTGACGCGTCCTTGTCGAGCGTCCTGGGCAACAGGTCCCTTCGGGGTCCTGGCTAAGGTCAGTAGGATCGCCGATTCCTCCGAAGTCGGAGAGTGTCTGCCTGTACGGCGAGGAACCACCAGTCTGCACACCAATAAGCCAGACATGGGACAACGGATACTCACGCAAACCTCAGGTCCTGTATGACATCACACTGATGTTGGACAACAGGATGCCTTCATCTAATATACAGGACTTCGCGTTGGAGCTCAAGCCAACGAACACAAGCAGAACATGTCACCATACTGCTAACGCAATATATGATACTGGGGATATACCTCCTGAATTATGTACTTCTATATTTATTGCAATCCTAAAGAAATCAGGGGCCTTGGAATGTGATCAGCATCGAACAATTAGTATAATGAGCCACATCACGAAGATTTTGCTAAGAATTATCATACAAAGAGTTAGGACGAAAATACAACTTTAATAAGAGAAGAACATTGTGGGTTTGTAGAAGGCAAAGTTACAGTAAATGCTGTGTATAAGCTGAGAACATTAATTGAAAGTTCTATAGAAGTAAACAAAGACCTACATCTTTGCTTTATTGACTACACAAAGCCATTCGATAAAGTGAGACATGTCAACATGATAAAGATGTTTGCTGATCTACAAATTGATGTGAAAGACATTATACTTGTAAAACACATATACCGGAAACAACAAGCTGCCATAAGGATTGATAATGAAGTAAGTCAATATCAGCCTATTAAGAGAGGTGTGAGACAGAGATGTGTAATGTCTCCAGATCTGCTTTCCCTGTACAAATAAAATATTTTTCAGAAATTTAGACGATATGAAAGGAATCATATTAGAGGACGAAACATCAATAAATTTAGATATGCGGATGATACAGTATTAATTGCTGATAATGCGCAGGATCTGCAACAATTAGTAGATGCAGTTTTTGCACACAGTGATCAACTAGGGTTGGAATTAAATTGTAAGAAGACACAGATTATGGTCGTCACTAGGAAGAACGAAATACCACAATGTAATATACAAATGCCGGTCTCTCTGGCCGAGGAGTTACAATGCTTTCTCCGTTATCCCGTTTATCATGCAGAGTCTCGTAGCAGGCGAGAGCTGGGAGCGGTTCTACCCCCGCTGGTGACTTGCGGGATAACTGAGCCGGCCGCTCAGAAAGCAATGGCAAACTACTGAGCGTAATCTTGCCAACAAATCAACAGACAGCTGAAAGATGCTGCTGTTGACAGCGATATCCTGTAAACGGAAATGCGAATTTAAAAAAAAAATATATATATACAAATAAATAGGAATATCCTTAAGCAAGTGAATCGGTGCAATTATCTCGAAACAGTCATAACATCTGATGGGAGATGCCTTGAAGCGATTAGAATAAAAATTGCTATGGTGAAGGCAGCCTCTTGCAAGATGGAAAGCATACTGACCAATAAAAAGTTGTCATTTGCAAAGAGAAAAAGAGTGTTGAGATGCTACATTAAACCTGTACGTTTGTATGGATGTGAAGCTTGAACAATGAGCAGCCAAGCTGAAAAACATATGATGGCTGTAGAAATGTGGTTTCTTAGGAAAATGCAAAGAATACCATGGACAGACAGAAAAATCAATGACCAAGTCGTACAAGAAAGAAATGAAAATCGTCAACTTATAAGAGAAATTAGGCGTATACAGTCAATATATTTTGGTCACATTATGAGAAGAAATAAATTGGAGAACTTGGTGACAACAGGCAGGATCGAGGGGAAGAGAACAAGGGGAAGGCAGGGGAGTAAATACCTGGATGGCTTAGCCACGTGGCATCTTCGAGGCAAGAACACAGAGCTGATCCATGACTCTGGTGATCGAGTGAGATGGGAAACATGACCGCCCACACTTAGCGGCATGGTAAAGGATGACTTATACACACGCACGCACGAGCGAAGAAAAAACACACACACTAAGACTGAACCAAACCAAGCCCTTGGCCTAAGTAAGACCCGGGAAGAGTTACAATAGGGCCTGGGGTTTCAGCATGCCAGAATGGATAAGTGCGCTCCTTCTTACATCCGGTGTGCTGATGTCCAGGTAGCGGGATCAGCTCCCAGACCTGTCAGTTGGACTAAAATGTTGACTGCAGAGTGCAAACAAGTATAATGTTTGATCATCATCATCATCATCATCATCATCCTCATCATCATCAAGTGCCATGCCGGCTCGCGTAGGCGTTCATGACTCTCCAGAGATCTCGGTCTTTTGTTTTCTGGATCAGTTCTGCTGATGATATTCCCCCATGCCACCGTCCCAATCTATCCAGCATCAATTCTCTTGGTCTGCCTCTGCCCCTTTCCCCCTGTATCTTTCCAGTTGTCACGATATTCTCCAATGCCTCTCTTCTCATCACATGACCAAAGAAAGCTGTTTGTCTATTTCGTATTGTTGTATATACTTTTCTAGTTTCATTAGCCTCTTTCAGGCATTCGTTGTTTGTTACTTTGGCAGTCCAAGGAATTCGCGACATTCATCCCAGGAGCCACATCTCTGTTGCTTCCAAGCTCTTCTTAAATTGTTCATTTACATTCAAAGATTCACAGCCATACAGCAAAACTGGTTCTATATAGCATTTCAGGACTCTCTTTCTTACATTCAGTGACAGTGATTTATTGCATAAGATATTCTTCATTTTCTGAAATACAGCTTTTGCTTTCCATATTCTGCTCTTAATCTTTGTTGTGCATCTTCCATCCGCCTTTATAAATGCCCTTAGGCATTTAAAACTATTCACTTGGTGAAGAATTGCCCTTCTACTTCTATTTCACATTTGGGTGTTACCTGTTTCTTAGATATCACCATTGTTACTGTTTTCTTGATATTCAAGGAGAGTTTTTTCTTTAAACTCTCTGTTACTACAATGTACAAGAATTGTTGTAGATATTTTGCAGTATCCGCCACCAATACTGTGTCATCTACATAGCATATATTGTTTATATTATCACCTCCGATTAGTATTCCTGGGTTCTCTTTCATCTCTCTCATTATTTCTTCGTTAAAGATGGAGAAGAGATCCGGTGACAAAACACAACCCTGTCGTACTCCCAGCCATATTTGTACATAATTGCCCTCTTTATTTCTCATGTTGATTACATATCAGAAATGAACAGAATCAGGTGAACAACGATTGCCTTTCTAGTGACCGAACTGGCAGGTCATCGTTTTAAGGGTTCGGACGAGAAATGAACAGGCATATGCACAAGACGGGCCTGAGTGACTCACCGCTATGTGCATGCGGACAGTGTAGATAAACTGTAGAGCATGCTCTCCAAGAATTTCCCCAGGGAATACTTGCCTGGTGGGACGGTACTGCATTCAACACTGTGTGGAAGACAAGTGGAGCTCCAGAAAACTGTTGACTACATTACAAGACCTCGTCTGTAGGTGTTAGCTTGAAAGGACTAACGCAAGAAGAAGAAGAAGCAGCAGAAGCAGGCTTGATTGTACATACAGGGTCATATTCTAGCTCTGAAAAACCTGAGGTTCCTAAACTTTTAATGTAATATAAAGGGTCATAGACATTGAGAGGTAACCCTCACCACAATCATCTCACATACGACACAAAGAAACACCACAGAGAGTTTAGTGGGTACAATATGGGGGGAAATAGGGTAGGCTGTACCAAGGATAACATTTGTAAAACAAGGATGCACAAATATGTCAATACAGACATACACAGGGTGAAAGAGAGGTACACAACAGACATACACAGGGTGAAAGAGAGGTACACAACAGACATACACAGGGTGAAAGAGAGGTACACAACAGACATACACAGGGTGAAAGAGAGGTACACAACAGACATACACAGGGTGAAAGAGAGGTACAAAACAGACTTAAATAAGGTTAAAGAGAAGCACAGGGCAGTCAACTATGGAATTTCATAACAAAAAGCTTCACGGCTTGCCAGGGGGTTGTAATTCTTAATGATGATAATGATGACGATGAAGATGATGATGTCTGTCTGCAAAGAGTCACTGTTCTTGGCTTCTCTCTCTTTCCCCAGATTGACCATTGATAGATAAATAGCACAAATCGAACAGACACGATGGCGATAAAGCGGTTACATCTGTTTTCTTTGTTAGCTATTGCGGCATTGATGCTTGGCTCTGTTATTGACGCTGATCAGGCGTGTATTGTTTCTTAATTTGCTATGTCTTTTTTCTTCAAGGAAATTAGTTGATAGACGATTAGAGGGTCTTTACAGGATGTCGCAATCAACTTAAACATTTATTAGTTGATGACGATTTCTAAGCGAAAATATTCAGGTGAATGCGTGCTGGGTGACCCAATGAACATGCTCAAGAAGATCCAGACTGGTCTCATACGACATGAGTGGCGCGACACATCGAGCACATCACAATAAGTCCAGCTAACGTTTATGTATGTATCGGGGTACTCAGGCGTGAAATGTAATTAGCTAGCCTATCGGTGATTAGGGTAAGAAGAGAAATGGAATGGCCAGACATCATCAAGATTATTAGAGACTCTGCACGAACAGATGGCTTTACAGACACTTGAGAATCTGCTTCCTTGACCACGGTAAGGAAGATGGGAGTGAGGAGGGGAGCCGCCAGACATGAACATTTTGTCAAGAGCACAAGATATTTGATTAACCAACACATAACGAGTGCCATCAGTCGACATACGCTGGCGAGTATGTTAAGGAGTAGTTCGTAGCAATTATTAGTAGTTATATAGGAGGTATTATAGTCGAATTTCAGGCTCTGAGTCTATGAAAGCCCCTTTATTTAGCAATATTAAATTACACCGATGAAGTCATAAAAAGGAGCCTTCAAAAATCGATATTGTAAGGGGAGATAAATTTTGTAGGAAAATCTATAAATGTCTAATTATCTGTATAATAATCTACAAATGTCTAACTATCTGTCATAAACATCGATATATGTCTAATTATCTGTTACAAACATCGATGGATATATAATTATCTCTATTATATCTATATAGTATAATATTTCGATGACGTCATAAAAAGGAGCCTCTCGGGGGTAGTAAGGGGATATATATCATGTAGGGAAAATCGATAAATGTTAATCATCTTCTGTGGCGGCAGATGGTAACAAACTATTTTTACCTATCTATTGTAAAAATCGATAACTATGTAATTATCTGTTGTGGCAGCATGTCACAGTCTTATATCATATTGACAACAGCTCAGATAAAACAGAATAAGACAGACAGGAGACAAGGACAAAGACTAGCGTACAGGGTAATGCCAATTCACGATAGGTGACCTGGGGTTTATGTGAACACGATTCAGAAATTGTTTCCTCTCGCATGACAGGCGGAGAACAAGAGGTAATTCGGACTGGGAACTGGGTCGGAGAAGCTCGTCAGATGTTAGACGGGATAGAGACGGGGTTTAGATTGTAACGAATGATAGAAATAGATGTGCTAACACGGACCACAGATTATGAGAGAGTTAGTTGACAACTAGGGCAGTCGTAAATGATGTGATAGAATTATGTTAAGTTATGAAGTAGGGATTTTAGTTAACAAATTGTGAGTAATATAAGATGTTTGAATCGTTGCAGCTGCATTGCGAATGCCGATCGAGTGGAAGGGAGATGTGCTAGTGATTTCTTGTTGTTCAGTGTTAAACTCGTGGACGGATTTTTGTGGGAGCAATATTTTAGTGTAAATAAACCACTCTTTTATTCTGCTGATATTGGAGATTGTTTATTAGTGTTAGCCAGAAGGCGTCTCTCAGTGCCTGCGTGGATCAAAGTTGTTGCCATAAGTGGTGGGGCTAACCAAAAGGTCCAGGACACAGCAGATGGTCGCCATCTATTGCTTCTTATTAACTTGTCTGTTATTCTATCTTCATCATTTAATTATGACCGATCTGTGAAATCGGTCGTGGTTACAGCTGTTGTGATTAAGTGGGTGATAAAGTACTGTGTTCAAGCTGTAATAATACTCACCACTAACATTATAATTATCTAGGTGCAGATGGGGATAGTGTGGTAGTCTACTGTCGTGAGATATAGCGAGAGAGACAGAGTGGGAGAGATAGAGAGGGGGTATCAATAATTGTGGTATGTGGGTAAAACGAGAGTGCTGAATAGTTTTTTTGTTTTTGTCTTTTTTCTTAGTTGTTTTCGTCTTTGTTCACCAGTTCTTGTCCCATCTCCCAGACATGATGGTCTCTACCCCATGGAGATTACAAGGTATTACGGAGAATGGAAACCCATGTACGAAACTATAAGAGGGTGTCCAATTTAACGAAGGCCTTTCTGATATGGTCAGTCGTACAAACAAGACCAGCTGGATAGCTTATGTGTTGAAAGGGTTCGAAGTTAGATGTGAAAACAGACCCGTTGCGTTGAATTCAATGGTATGAGTGTCATTTTCCCCGAAAACAATGGCAAATTATTGAACATAAAATTGCCTAGTCAATCACAAACAGCAAAAAAGACGGTGTATAAATGAGCCATTCTATTAATGACATGCTACTAATTTTCTTGTTCAAGTTTACTATTGCTTTCTGAAGGGTCGACGCACATGCTATTGTGAAAATAAACAGACAGATCTGTTACCAAACCGCCTGAGGCTGTCTACGAACCCGGTATGTAGGGATTGGGAATCAGCATTCAACACCCTAAGGCCTCGGTCGACGACATCAAGAATACACATGGTTATTATATACACAGGAACATGGTGGCCAGAGCCTGTTTGGTGTGGTATTTCATGATAGAGTTGACGTCCCAGCCCTTCCTTCTTTCTTTCTTTCTTTCTTTCTTTCTTTCTTTCTTTCTTTCTTTCTTTCTTTCTTTCTTTCTTTCTTTCTTTCTTTCTTTCTTTCTTTTCTTTCTTTCTTTCTTTCTTTCTTTCTTTCTTTCTTTCTTTCTTTCTTTCTTTCTTTCTTTCTTTCTTTCTTTCTTTCTTTCTTTCTTTCTTTCTTTCTTTCTTTCTTTCTTTCTTTCTTTCTTTCTTTCTTTCTTTCTTTCTTTCTTTCTTTCTTTCTTTCTTTCTTTTTCTTTCTTTCTTTCTTTCTTTCTTTCTTTCTTTCTTTCTTTCTTTCTTTCTTTCTTTCTTTCTTTCTTTCTTTCTTTCTTTCTTTCTTTCTTTCTTTCTTTCTTTCTTTCTTTCTTTCTTTCTTTCTTTCTTTCTTTCTTTCTTTCTTTCTTTCTTTCTTTCTTTCTGGGAGTCTTTGTGGCGAAGTGGTCAAGCCGTTTAACTCGGGCTACGAAGGTTGTGGGTTCGATTCCGGGCCGCGTCCCTCGGCTCACGAGTTAATTTTTTTCGGAGACTCCTGTGGGTCGTCACTAGAGCTACGGAGTTCGTGCTTTATGCGACGCTTTCCGCGCTGCGGAAAGAGACTGAACCATATGGGGTAAACCCGATGCAATGAAGTCGACCCTGTCGACTTTTAAGCGACTTTTTCTTTCTTTCTTTCTTTCTTTCTTTCTTTCTGTCCGTCCGTCCTCCGTCCGTTGGTCCGTCCGTCAGTCTGTCTGTCTGTCTGTCTGTCTGTCTGTCTGTCTGTCTGTCTGTCTGTCTGTCTGTCTGTCCGTCCGTCCGTCCGTCCGTCTGTCCGTCTGTCTGTCTGTCTGTCTGTCTGTCTGTCTGTCTGTCTGCCTGCCTGTCCGTCCGTCCGTCCGTCCGTCCGTCTGTCTGTCTGCCTGTCTGCCTGCCTGCCTGCCTGCCTGCCTGCCTGCCTGTCTGTCTGTCTGCCTGCCTCTCCGTCCGTCCGTCCGTCCGTCTGTCTGTCTGTCTGTCTGTCTGTCTGTCTGTCTGTCTGTCTGTCTGTCTGTCTGTCTGTCTGTCTCTGTCTGTCTGTCTTTAAGTACATTTTACATTTAGTTTTCGACAGCCGTTCTGTTTTTAATTTTTCTGTCCCCTTGTTCCCATTGTTCTCCTATCTCTTATTCACAGCAGATTCCAGGATATTACAATCTAGGATAAGTTCATGTAAGACTGACACCCACACACGTTGTCCTGGGTATCTGAACTCTGACGAGCTCTTCGTTTTCATAAAATTGAAATATTTTGGTCACTTGAAACTTCATTAAAATTTGGAGAGAACAATAATGGCAGGGAGAGGAAGTGGAAAGCCAAAGAGAAGATAGGTGCAGGATGTGGCAGATGATTTGAAGATGGGCGTCTCGAACGCGGGACATCTTACTTTTGACCGAGAAGTTTTCCAGAATGTTGTTATGGGAGCAAGGTTCTGCAAAGGACATGCTACTGAATGAATTAATGAATGTACACTCTCACTCCTCCATTTTGAACAGCTTTTTTGTGCTGACCTATCTGTGCAGACTTGGATCCAAACCATTCTTCATCAAGGGTATGGCTGTTCTTCCGTGTACACTGAGATGTCTGCTTTCTGTTCCCACGCCACTTTAGCCATCATCTGGCGGCCTTTAATTCTCACATTACCTGGTACCCATGTCTGAGACAGGATTGACATGACAGCCTAGGTCAATTGAAAAAAACGAACAACAAACAAACAATCCGACTCGTTGAGGATTTAAACAAATTACCAACGGCCCCGTAGGTTTGTGTGCTAACCACTGCTCTACCGTGGCTCCTACTTGCTATAGACTCACAAGTTACTGCATTTATGTCCCCAGATATCCATAGTGTACAGAATGTGCGATCAAAGTGTACTTAACGAGATGACATTCACATCCAACATTTTGTCAATTATTATCCGAAGTACGAACTACGAGTACGGCTCGTATCCCTCTCATCTCAATTGTTCTTTTCACCTGGACTCGGGGGATGAACCAATCGTTTTGACATTTGAGTTCAAGTAATGATTATTATTATTTTTGTGGTTCTTCTACTTCAACTGATGCTGCTTCTTCTTCTTCTTCTTGCTTTTGCTGTTGCTACTAATTCGAGTTGTTCATTTCTTCTTCTTCTTCTTCTTCTTCTTCTTCTTCTTCTTCTTCTTCTTCTTCTTCTTCTTCTTCTTCTTCTTCTTCTTCTTCTTCTTCTTCTTCTTCTTCTTCTTCTTCTTCTTCTTCTTCTTCTTCTTCTTCTTCTTCTTCTTCTTCTTCTTCTTCTTCTTCTTCTTCTTCTTCTTCTTCTTCTTCTTCTTCTTCTTCTTCTTCTTCTTCTTCTTCTTCTTCTTCTTCTTCTTCTTCTTCTTCTTCTTCTTCTTCGTCTGTTTAGTATTTAAACTCCTATTTTTTCCCCTTCTCCTAAACCTTCTTCTTCTTTTCTTTGTCTCCTCCTCCTTCACCATTTTATTAATGTTCTTCATATTTCTCTTCTTCCTTTTCTTTTCCTTCTGTTTCCTAATACCCAATTTTTTCTTTATCTCTTCCTATTTCGTCTCATTATTATATGTTTGTTTAAGGACTACAACATGTTATAATCGACCACGACATGTGCCCCTCCTTTGCAATTAATATAACGTATTATATACAATTATTTCATTTTGTTCATTGAATCAGTTGTATGCAATGTCGGACTGGCCAAAGTGTCAAGTAACATTCTAATGAAGTGGGCTTCTTTTAAACATTAGACAGTACGTTAAGAATCCTAATTTACTTTTAGTAGCTTTGTGTCCTGGCAACCAATATGTTTATTAGCAATGCATCACTAGTTGTATGCATAGCTATATGATACCTACCGTTCTCTTCCAGGAAATTTACCTAGAATATACCCGCTATTGTACTTTTGATTTTCTGTGCGTGCACGGGGTCAAATTTTGCGGACGTTTTCCTGCAGGAAAAACATTTCGACACTTTGTTCCTCGTTACAGCAGATCTACAATCGTCTTTCGCACCAATTGGAACGTTGGATACCCAGGGTTTGTGGTAAGTATTTTATATCAGCAACATGTGTTAGTGAATATCTGGTGAAAAATGGGGTTGAAAGGTCAGAGAATCGACTTCATCACACCATATCGCATATATTTTATTTTATTTTTGTTTTTAAGAGACAACTTTATTATGTGTAGCAATCATGTAACAGCGCTTAGAATTGTGAAAATCCCTTCTTGGAGCGGGATGTCTTAGTGACTTTGAGCATATATTTTATTGCCTTGGAAAAGCGTTTGCATCTCCAACTGTCATAATGTCACCAATCTCGTTATCCCTAAAACAAGGCGGCAAGTGGACACTCCAGATGGTCTACGTAGGAAGAGCAATAGATGGACCAGACATCATCAACGCCATGAGAGACGTTAGACAAACAGACTTTATTGACGTTTGGGAATCTGCTTCCTTGTTCAGAGTGAGAGAGACGGCAGTGAAGTGTGGAGCCGCCAGACATCAGCATTTGGTCAAGGGCACAAGACATTTGATTAAACAGCACAGAACTAGTAGATCAGTCGATACACGCTGGAGGAAATGTTGAGGAGATTGGAGCACCAGTTGACCTGTCCACACTTATCCACACTAACAGTTATATTACTTATTAATTAGTTGTAACAGAGATGGATCCGGACTGTTCCATCTTGGGCAATGGTTATCAGGATCTTTATCTTTCCAATCTCTTGACCTATACCTCTGGCGCATCAGTATATACAACTACTGGCGATAAACAGAGCAAAGAACATCGACATTTGTAGTTTCGATTAGAATGAATACAACTTACCTCCAGTCATCATCATCATCATCAACACCTTCCACTTTTGACGCCAAGCGTCGTAGGGAGGATTAATTGATGTCCCTGTGCCGAATTGGTTATTCCGTGCGATTGTTTACTCTCTTTGATGCCGTCAATCTATTTTCTTTTCGGACACCCTCTTGCTCTCGATGTAGCGCTAGTGCTGGTAATTGATGCTGTTGCATTCTAATGAGATGGTCGAACCATTTCATTTTCGCCCTTTCAATATATATATATATATATATATATATATATATATATATATATATATATATATATATATATATATATATATATATATATATATATATATATATATATATATATAGCGCAAGGTGTCAATGCCACTGTGTTTGATAACATAATTTCTTATTCGGTTTTGGATGGTTAGTTGGCAGCTCTTCTCAGGTGTCTCAACTTGCAGGTGTTGATTTTGCTTATGCGTAATTTGGATAATGTCCAAGTTTGATATTAGTACATAGGGTTGGTATGAATATGTTATTTATTATCTTTCGTTGTGCGGGCAAAAATGTATTTGAATGTTTCAGTATCCTTGTCAGTTGATATAATTTTACGCTCTTATTTTTTGTTACTTGATTCCGATTTCTTGGTCTATTCTGCCATACTTTGTGAACAGACCTCCTAGATGTTTACATTCGTTAACTTGCTTCAGATGTTTACTATTTATCTGCACATTTAGTGTACCAGGAGATCTGCTAACATGCATTATTTCGTTTTGGTTATATTTATGTTCACATTGTATCTTTTGCATGTTGAACTCTGCTTATTCATATAATTTTGTAGTGTGCCCTCGTCGTGGTCAAAAAAGGTATTAACCCACCCAAAATCAAACATATTACCATCACTGCTGTCTACTCCGGCAAGCTTTTTTAGGGAGTTAGTAGAAACAGTGTCATTAACTGATTCAATACAAACATATTACCTCCACGGTTGGCATTTCTGAACGAACAATATGACATTTTATCGTTTGTTTAACATCTTAACCGACGTTGAGAGGATGGCACCATCCACAGATCAGTCTACCGAATAGAAAAATGAACAGACCAGTATCTTAACTTCAACAAAAATTAAAAATTTCAAATGTTGCCTTGGCAGCACCGTGTACAACTACATTTATTAAATGGGATGCACAATGTATAAAAAGGCTCTAGGATTTGCATTCGATTTACATTATTTTCTATTGCTTATTAAGAATGTTTGCCCTGATACCATACATATGTCCACGCATTTCGTGAACATCTATTTCATAATGTGTGAAGAGTTCACTTGGAAGATAAGTACATAATCAATAGCTATAGGGCCAATCCTATTTGGTCAGTGATACTCTCTTGCAGCAGAAAGTCTTATGTCAGAGACAGACAATCGTTACTTCCATTATCTTTGTGTCAATTGTGTCGTTTTCTGTACATCTATATTTCTTATCATTTACTGTGTAGAATATAATCATATCTCATCTCATCTCATCTCATCTCATCATGTTCCTCTTGTACCTTGAGGTGTCGAGATGAAAAGTATAAACAGCGGGAGAGGGCTCACTTATAGGCTTCATGTATCGATATTTCCATGGAATTCCCTGCTATTCCCTCTGTCCATTGTTTACGTGGTAGGCCTCTTTATTTGCTTCCATTTGGTCTGTACATCATTGTTTGTTGTGGTATACTGTTAGTTGGTAACCTTCTTGCATGGCCAAACCATTTTACTTGCTTCCTTCTAATAAAATCTAGCGCTGCTATAACCCCCACTTTAGTCCTAATTCCTTCATTTCTAATCGTATCTCTTCTTGATACATTGAGTATTCTTCTCAGGAATCTTATTTCTGTTGTTGTGATTTTTCTTTCCTCTTTTTCTGACATTGTCCAAGTTTGGCATTGGTAGTACAGAGTTGGTAAGAAGATTGTGTTGTAAAGTGTTTGTTTTAGTAACTATTGATACATGTTTGTTGAAGATTGTGTTGTAAAGTGCTTGTTTTAGTATCTATTGATACATGTTTGTTCTTTAGTATAGGTAGTGATCAAACACCACCCGTGGGATGCATAATTTTGCTATCGGAATAGTTGTGTGGCAGGAATGTAGCTAGACTTCATTTATAAATAAGTGAGTGAAAACTACTGAACTTAATTACTCAATGTCTCTATTAGATAATCCTGTCAGCAAGAAAGGCTATCGACAATGAAATTGTTCTGGAACCAGTAGGCATCGGGTCCACTGTGAAATATCTATCTTACGTAAACGTTACCTATAATTCTTGGATGCGTTACGAGGACAAGTGCCTTATACCACCTGATAGATCCACAGCCACAGAGCCACCCACTACAACCACAAAGCCGACCACTACAACTACAGCGGCACCCACTAAAATCACAGAGCCACCCACTACAACCACAGAGAAACCCACAACAACTACAGAGCCACCCACTACAACCAACGAACCACGGACTACAGCAGCTGAACCAATGATAGAACTACCACTGAATATCACAGTGCTGCCTACTTCTGTGACTAAAGAACCCTTTGACTGTAATTGTAAATGCACATGCCCACATCCTTCCAAATAGCACTTATACCAATGCTATAGAAAACTAAGTGTAGGCAAAGACAATGATTTTAGAGACTAATGAAAATAAAGAGTTCTTAAATGGAATCCATATTACACAGACAATCAATTGGAGAACCTTTTTGAGGCCACTGAGACAGTACATAAATAAACACACATAGTATTATTTGGCGCTTATAGAAGGAGAAGAAGGAAGTAGAGAATATAGGACACATAGTATTATTTGGCGCTTATAGAAGGAGAAGAAGAAAGTAGAGAATATAGGACACACAAGACAACATAAAACTTGAAGACATGGCTAATGAAGACACCTTTTTGGAGTGTCTAGTTGGTCATGCGTCGAAGTACACTTGTTCCTGCAGTGAGACGCTGTCATCGTTTGGAAGTGACAGGCTCGAATCCCGGTCAGTAACTATATAGCTTTCAAATTTTATGTTGTCTAGTGTATCCACTAATCTCTACTTCCTTCTTCTCCTTCTATGAGCGCCAAATAATACTATGTGTGTTTATTTATGTACTGTCTAAATGAAATCCGCCTGTTCTCAATAATTACTACATTAAACAATTAAATCGCTTCTCTTGTTTTGTTATGTTTGTGTTTCAGTTGTTTCTTTAACTTCAGGCTAACATTTGTGTTCCTTGGCACCCGACACATAAGTATAATACTCGTTGATGAAACATACATGTCAGAAACAGGAATGACAATTGAAGAAAGGAATTAAACATTAAAAAAAAAAATATAAAGATCCCTGTTACGCGCCTTTAGGCATATCGGGTATACTGTGTTAGATCCATATTTGTATAGAACAATCGGCGCTCAGTGGGCGATGTTGTTAGTAACACGTTGGCCGCCTTTAGTTCTCAAGACATTCTTGGTACCATTTTATGATCGAGCGACCTGGAACACAGGACAATTGTTTAAAAAATATGAATCCACCCAGCAGCGGATGGAACCCATGAACGCCAGGTCACCTGACACCAGAAAGAAATTACCAAAACATAAAAGAAGTCGAGCCAACAAAACAAAACAAAAACATTTCAAATGCAGAATACGTGTTATTGTGTTCTGAAGTTTTTGACATTAAAATAAGCATGCACCGAGTGTTCCCAAAATATTATCATTATATGAGAGCCACTTAACAAGTATTACGTAAACAAATATAAGTTTGGGACAACAACAATAAAATACCTAGTGTGTCACACCTAGCTATGCACCTTAAAGGTCAGTGGGTCAGAGTTCGGCCTACATCTGTGTCACGTTTGCTTCGTCTAGACCAGTGGTTCTCAACCGGTGGGGAATTCCTCCCCTCCCCTCCCCCAACCCCTTTCTCGCCCTACTGAAATTTGTTTTATAATGTAAAACCCGCAAATGGCATTTTATGTAGGAGTCTAGACTTGTTCTAGTATGTGTTATTAAATGTAGCTTCCATTTTTACGTAGACTGTTTTGGGGCGGGGGGGGGGGGGGTTATAAGGAGGAAATACGAAAGAGGGGGGGATGCCATTCTGAACATATGGTGAAGGGTTGCATGGGCCAAAAAAAAAGGTTGAGAACCACTGATCTAGGCAGATTTCATTCTATGTAACTGGTTCTATCTACCCGTGGGTAGGCTTTCTTTCCTGACAATTTTTCCAGGTCGGCAGCTTAAAGGCTTGCTCTTTGCTATTTCCAACAAATGTGGGATTATTTTACACGTGCAACATGCACACAGAACCTTCAGTAATTCGCCCTTATCTAAGAAGGCTAAGTATTTGTGACATTCCATAACACCTCATGAGTTCCCAAAGAGATTCCCTATCAATGCTATAAAGTTCTTTTCATAGTCACAGAGAACAACCCGGACAAAATACTTCACGGCAGAGACGCTGCAGCGGGATATGGTAATATGAACTACAGGCAATAGGATAGGGTGAGATCCTGTTCATACCATGCCTTGCATAGATGATAGTTCAAAGTTAGTTGCTTATCCTTTACAGGAATTCGCAGTCAATACCAGCATGTGTTGCTGTTGTGACCTCTTGGTAAGTTTACGTTCAGTAGTTTGCCATTGATTTCTACACGAACGGCATCCATACCATTTCTTGGTGTTGTATATCTCCGGACATTGTAATGAGCTGAGTGAAGAACCAACATCACAGCACTCGTAACATTCCCATACATGTTCCATCTTCATATGCAACAGCCAGCGAAGAGTTCCAATACTAATAGTACCAATAACAGTCTTCTTATGTGTCCGTCTGGCTTTTCCTCGGAGTCCTGAGTGCTAACCAGATCCTGTGGTCACTTCCTGCCGCGCCATTCTCTCCAAGCCGAGATGATCTACCCGTTCTTCTGCACTATACACAAGAGCCCAAAGGGCTCCTGCGACATTTGCTTTATTGTGCGCCAGTAACACTTTATAACAAGTACAATATACATTATCATAACTTTATAATTTATTATAACATCATGTGGCAAATGTGCGATATAGATTTGAAGCAGAACAGGCCATGCAAAGCTCTATGTCAGAAAAAGAGGATTGATCTGCAGTAGGTGTAACAGTAATAGAGTACTGGGGTATTATTAGGATCTAGTGGGAAACAGATACAGCACGATTGAGCATTGAGAGTGAAAGGATGGGAGATGCTCAATCGTGACGTATTGGGTTGGCAAGGGCAGTTAACATCAAGCCTTTGACTAGAGAGGAGCCATGTTGTCACCATCAAGTGAATAAACAGTATTTGCATAAAACCAACACGTCTTGTGAGTTCCTGCTCTGTTACAGGGCTCGAAATGGTGCCCAGACCAGGATTAACAACAACTTCAATTTGTCGCGGCACATAGCGGAGGTACTGGGCCACTATATTCGATACCGCCACTACTTCATACTGCGCTTGTTGGGAAAATGCGGTGCCCTTGACACTGGCACGTTATCAATCCTCTGCTGAACAGATTTCAAGAAGTTTCTACAAGAATCTGTATGCGGTTGTGAAGCCCGCTTTGCAAGTTCAGTTCCACTGTCTTTATGCGGTTGTGAAGCCCGCTTCGCTGAGTCAGCTCTAGATCGTTTTCGAGCTTTACTGGTGTGTGAAAGCCGCTATCACTGTCAAGTCCTCGCCGGGCACTGTGGCATTGTTGTTCGAGCGGTTTGCTGACGAGATTGATTTTGGCGGACGACATGGGGATACCTACTTCTGATCGTACCTCCCACTGTTGCAGGGACTTCAAGGTTGAATCGTTGTCACACAGCCTGCTCGTTACCACGGCTGTTGTCTGAACTTTATCATTTTAAAGGGGCCTACCCTGGCCGTTGCATGAACCTTGCCATTTTCAAGGGACTTGCCTCCAATTTAAGTTCAAGGTTTCATCTGAAGTCAGAACTCGTTCAAGGTCAGATCATCACTGGCCGTTGGCTGATATTAATCCATTTTTGGGCCTCGTCATTCCTATGACCCAAACACACCTAATCCATTTTTGGGCCTCGTAATTCCTACGACCCATTTAACGGTGAATTACCCACTCGAGAATCAAGGAAGGGACCCAACCAGGGGTTGAAGATTTGTCTGGCAGCCCATGAGATGTGACCCAACCAGGGGTTGAAGATTTGTCTGGCAGCCCATGAGATGTGACCCGACCAGGGGTTGAAGATTGTCTGGCAGCCCACGAGAAGGACGAAATTACCTGAGGGAAGAGAAGGGATATCTGAACTCCGCCACCTGAATTCCGAGACTAAATTTCAGTTGATGCGGGCTCTTGTTGGTTGAACTGGATCCGTCAGCGAGTAAAAGAAGGTAACTGCTTAATTAAGAAGATAGGGTCAGAGTAAAATTGTGTATTTCGAGGTCTCCCGTGATGTTCCGAATTCCTTAATTAGAGCGGAGTACAGGACATTATTGTGGTTTAAGAAGCAAATATCTACAAGGAACTTTTTGATTTCCACAAATATGAGTTTTTTTTTTTATTGAAGACAGGGTTCATTCTTCCTCTGCTCGGACAGGATATTGTTGGTGCTTCTTATGATTAATGTTCCATCTTACAATATTATAAACAACTGAATTGTGCTGTTTGGGATTTGGGAAATTGTAATTGTGTGTTCCTTTGCTTGCCTTGTTTCAGTATTATTTCAGCATGGCGGAACAGGACACCTTAGCACAAGTTTAACTCTGTTTAGGAATATTTTAGCAGAGCAGAGAGCAGATTCATCACGACACAAGTGAGAATTATTTCGGCTGAGATAGCATAAAGAGTAAAAATGTACTTGAACAGAGACTGCATGGTTAGGAGAATTAAAGGTAGCAGTCAGCGAGGTAGAATGTTTTGTACACTGGTTACAGAGCAATGTAAGAGGTAATGAGATAAAAGGGAACAACAGAGTAAGAGAGAATAACAAGAGACAGCCAGTGCTTAATGAAGACAGAAGACGATATGGGTCTATGTGTGCGGCTGGTTATGACGAACCAAGTCCAAATGCTTATAGGGTAAGAGACAGTAAGAAGAACAGACATAATAGTGAAAGGTCAGACTGGTATAGTACTGGGCGTGAGAGAAACTTTGCAAGGAAATCGTGGAACTGGCCCTCTCATAGTGAAACCGCCAGAAAAAGACGTAACGACTGGTTTGAAAAGAGACAGAGACAGTATTTGAAGTCAGGGTCAAAGAACAAAGTAGAAAACGTAAATGAAAATTCAACTATTCCCAAGGTGATTGTAAATATGACTGTTAAACAGGAAAAGAAGACGACGGTGTTAGTAAGGAAAATAAACCGAGAGACACAGACGCAGACAAATAATACAGTAGAAAGTAGTACGCAGACTCAGGTACAACCAGTCAGCAAGATAACAAAGGGAACTCAAACTGACTTCATAGAGAATCAGTCAAAACCAACTCAATTGACTAAGAGAGACAAGGTTGAAGTTGGGAAAGATGGACAGACGAGGACCAAGAACGAAAGAAAGATAAAGAGGAGAAGTATTGAAGAAAGAAATAGTATGGTTGTAAATAGAGGTAGTGCCATGTCTAGTTCTTCAGCTATAGACAGGAAACTAATTCCCAAATGGTGTAGGAATATTAGCTGCCAGAGTTCAAGTTATGGAGAAGATATTCCTACAGCCAAATATTATAGTGATGCTGAAACGGATATTATTACTGAGGATTCGGAGAATGAGAGTGCTGCACTAAGAGCAGATCCTGAATCGAGGCGTGATGTCCCCTCATACGGAGTAGTTGCTGGTGGACAGACGGACAGAGTTGTAGTTAGTGACTATATTGGGAAGGCTAAGGGACGAAGACCGAGAAAGAGAAAGAAAGCCAGACGTTTTAAAGATGACTATGGAAATAGGGCCGACGTGTTTGCAGTAAACTATAATGAGTCTGATGAAGGAACTATTATTAGTGTGTCATCTGAGGACGAGATGGGGAAGTGTAAACGTTACGTAAGGTTGACAGGAAACAGTGAGCAGACCGACGACAGAAATAAAGGAAATAGAAATAACTCATTTAAGAAGAAGAAAAATGGTAGACAGTTAGCGGGAATTTACGCAACGACGGAAAGCGACTTAAGAAAAATAGAAGACCTTATGACCTTAAGACCTGAATACTTTAACAGGTTGACAACAGATAGTGATGAAGACATAATAAGCGAAAGACGGGTGAATGTATTGAAAGACAGTGAAGTGTTTAATTTGGACACACTATATAACGGTTAAAGTTCCTTGGGTGAAGAAGAAAAAATGAAATAGTTTTGGGCTTATGAGAAGAACTCCGGTTTGAGAGTATAGGTATATGAACTGTCCAAAATAGATAGATGAATTTTTGGGGTAGCATGGTACAGGGTAGGTGGTAGTGATGTTGAGGTTAAGGAAGTACGGCAAATGATATTCCACGTGGATTACGTAATACAGGATATCTACTATTGGGTCACGATGTAGAGAGAGTATATTAAGTAAAATAGGGCAGATTCAGGACAAAATTAGTAGAAGGTGAGTGATAAATGGTTTGACTCAGAGCTATGACGTGATGTCTGAGATAGATTTGCTTGTTGGTTTGAGAAGAAAGAATAGTATTGTATGACAGCTGAACCGAGAATGTCTGATGAGGAGAAATAGATTGAGGAGGAATTAAGTATCCTGTGAGTAAAATAGTCAGTTGAACGCGAAGAGTATTAAGAGTAAAAGACTGTGGAGAAAGAAGAGTTATTGTGTGGAGAAATATAGAAAGCGGAATGTAGTTTGTTTTGAAAAGATAGTAGGTAGTGCTGTGAAAGCGATATAACTTGCGAGAGGCAGCGTCTGACTTTCATATGGGAGTGAATGATTAAGTAAAATAGAAATAAGGAAGAAGTGAATTGTGAATATTCGTCTGGTTATGCGTTGTTCATACATGAGTATAACTGTAGTCAAACAGGTGTTCGTCGTGATGAGTAAGGCAGGATAGAGCTGTGATAACGTCACTTAAGTGTAATATATAGATAAAATGTAATGGTTGCGTTAATATGTCTTGTGTCAATGTGTGTAGAGGAGATCAATACGTGTAGATATGTGGTAAATGATTGCTGGAATGTTGAGGTGGCGTCTAAAGTATTTTGTTGTAGTAATAGTATGGAGACGTTAGGTTGTCGCGATGCGAGAGTAGGCGTGAGATGAGAGCGAGGTTGTGTGTCATTGTCCGTGTGAATATGAGAAGAGCGGTTGATAAGTGACGTTGATAAATCGTGGTGGAACATAGAACATGCGAAAATCGAGAGATAGAAAGAAAATTGTAATGTCTTTTCGTAGAATATCTGAACTTGGAAGGAAATTATGGAAGTTATATGCTGAATTAACATTATGAATGTTTAGTATTCTTGACAGGAAAATGGCGAAGCAAGAGTGCCTAAGACTGAGAAACGAGGAAAGAGAGGTCTGCTGTTGGTTATAAGTGGCGTAGGTTGCAGTTCTGAAAGAGTCTCGAGAAATAATAAGAAGAGTGAAAGATGCGGAGGTAAACATGGTTAGTAAAATGAGTGTTGGAGAACGTGTTCCGAGGAGGGTGACCGGTTTGATTGTCGTCACAATGTAAGAGTGCTAAGAGAGACTTGAGGATAGCTATAGTAGTGTTGGTGAGACGTGAAAGTATTGAAGCAGGAGGACGAAATATTAATTGCGTCGGGTAGACGAGAAAGTTGGTAGTGGAATTGGTGGTTTTGGTGAGAGGTCTATAATAAATAGACAAGTTCTTTTGATGGGAGTAGCATGGTGAAGATACTGTAGTTAACAGTAATGATTAAGAAGTGGTAGTGATGTTTTGTATAAAGCCAAGGGAAACAATAGCTGTGCCGAGCCACAGGTTATTAATAAGTGGATGATGGCTGGTACATTGGGTTGACATTGGAATAGTCGCCACATTAGGAATGGATGAAAGGAGTTGACCTGTAGTTTACAGTGATTGAATTCCAAATAATGTGATGTGTAAGGAGTTAGTTTTGTAAAATATTGTGAGGGGAGATAATCAATGGTTGACTTCCAGAAAATGGAACGGTCAGTTGTGGACTGGTGATTGTGGTTGAGGAGAACAAATATTGTTCTAAATTAAAGAAGTTAGTCTGTAGTTAACAGATATACGTAGCAGTGAGGTGTTTTGTTTTCTCGGTTATGGGAGGCCAAGATTGATGGGCCACTGTGTGTAGTAATTTGAAGGGAGTTGTATTTTTTAGAAAACCTTCTCTGTAGAGAGAAGACAATTGTTTTATCTTGTTTTATGGACTCTAGTTTTTATGCCTCATTTGTTATGCTCGATTTGGTCCTGTTATTATTTTAGAATAGGATTATTGTGTTTGTAGACTTTTGTGTGTAAACTATTGGTCCGTAAAAGAGACCAGTAGTATTAGGTAACAATAGATTAGGATGTATGTTGTATTATTTTAACCATCATCATCACCATCTTCATCACCATCACCTTTAATTGACATGAGGGGAAACATAAATGATGTTATAAAAATTTGGGGGGGGGGTTTGATGTCCAGTTGTGATTTTATTTCGCTGTTTTGTGTGTTAAATAGTAGTTAAGTAAGTTATGTTTAATTTACAGGGTTTTTGTCTAGAATAAAGACAATACATGGGCTTTATTTTAGTCCTTCGTTCAGAAAATAGTAATAAACTACTGGGGACTAGAAGAGAGACTTTTATTTGGGATCCTTCGTTTAGAAAATAGTAATAAACTACTGGGGACTAGAAGAGAGACATTTATTTGGGATCCTTCGTTCAGAAAAGAGTTAATAAAACTACTGAGAGCTAATAAAGAGACACATTCTCTTTGTGAAGAATAAGTTCATGGGTATTTTGTTGCTGTGATAATCAGCGTAGAGAGGTTAAAATGGTTATGAAGTAGTGGAAATATATGGATGGTTATGGGGAAGTTTAGAGTTACACTAAAGTCAGCATTGATTGGAAATATATGGATTAGAAGCCATATGGGGGAAGAAAAGATTAATGAGGAGAAAGTTTTAAACATGGGTTACATGGGGTCAGAAGAACCATGATGTACACAGGATTGCGCGGTTATAGAAGAAGAAGAGGGTAACGAATTACCCCAGAGAGTAAACATGAATTGGATCCATGTTTAACTAGACACTGTGGATAACAGTACAATAGTAAGGGAGTGTAAGTTGATGAACATAGTGGAGACATAATGACAGGGGGTTCTTGAGAGTCCGTTAAAGACGGGAGGTAAATGGTTATCCCTTTGGGTGTATTAAGTTTCAGAGATAGAAGTGGGTTGCTAGAGTAGTCTATATAGTGGTCAGATTACGATGTTGTGAAGTTACGGGTGTCTGTAATAAATAGACATTTAAGGTTGCTGTAGATTACGGCATGAATTATGAGTTGAGAGGTGGAAGATTTTAGAGAGACATTGGGTTACATGGCCTGGGCAGGATGTAAATGTTTATAAGTGGGTCAGATTACAATGTTGTGTTTGATGGTTAATATTTAAGGGGAGATTTCAAGGTTACTAGGTTGCTGTTGATGACGGCATAAGTAGAGCATTTTAGTAGATATGCCCATAAGAAATGGACATTAAGAGAGAACCTGAGGTATTGGAGAAGATTAGTTATACGAGGATGAGGTTATGTGAGGTGTTCTTAAGATTTTTTAATTGTGTCTTCGGGATGTGTTTTGTAGTTTACATTACTATGTGAGGTTGAGGTAAGGTAGTGTCTGTTATATAGACACTTAGAAGTGAAGAATATTATTGGATGTGAATAATGTTTTTGATGCTGTAGATAGCAGCATAAACGTTTACCATAATGAGTGGTAAAGGGGGTGTGTGATTTAGGTGAGTGTGGTTTTAGACTTTATTACATAAAGTCTCAAATGACATAGGAGGGTAAAGGAGGATGGTTTGGTAAAGGGGGTGTGTGATTTTTTAGCTGAGTGTGGTCTTTGTGTGGAAGAGTTCTACTGCTTCTTTTAAATACCGGTGGCCACCGATTCTTTGTCTTCCTATCGTGTGAAAGTAATTTCAGGTTAGTTGAAAGTGGGGGATTAGTAGCGTTGGTGATAAAAATAAGGAGTTGGTGTTAGAGTTTGAAATTTACTTATGAAGAGGAAATGGAGTATTTAAGAAGACGTGTTATGATGTTATGATGTATTGTATATAGTTGAATTTGAAATGTTATTAAAGATATGTAAATATGTTATGTTTGGTTAAAGGACCAAGAACGAAGAAGAAGTGGGTTGGTGATATAGCTGGGGAAAGAGTTAAAGAAATAGAATGTTTAATTAAATTGGAGTTGGTTTGGGGAGGATTAGAAGAACTATGGAAGATTAGAGGAAAAAGAGGGAATAGAGTAAGGGGATTAGGAGTAAAGATTTTTCCTTTATAAGGAAAATTCTTTAATAAACATGGGGAGGTGTAACAGTAATAGAGTACTGGGGTATTATTAGGATCTAGTGGGAAACAGATACAGCACGATTGAGCATTGAGAGTGAAAGGATGGGAGATGCTCAATCGTGACGTATTGGGTTGGCAAGGGCAGTTAACATCAAGCCTTTGACTAGAGAGGAGCCATGTTGTCACCATCAAGTGAATAAACAGTATTTGCATAAAACCAACACGTCTTGTGAGTTCCTGCTCTGTTACATAGGGACATGGTTTCCTCTATGGCAGTGAATCATGGAATGTGAACAGACTAAGACGAGCTTGGAAACAACGGAAATGTGGTTTTTGAGACAAATGTTGCAAATATCTTGGACAGCCAGAGTAAATAAGATCGAGGGTCCTAGTAAAGGAAAATGAAAGCAAAACTGTATATACAAAAATAAGTAGTAGACAAATTGTTCTGTGGTAAATGCAATGAGAGGAAAGGCAAAGTAAAACATTGTGAAGACTGGAAATATTTGTGGTAGAAGAGACAGGGGCAGACCTGAGACAGCGGTACGGAGGAACCTTGCAGTCTTGACAGACGGTAGTTTGTAAAATTGAGTTATACCTCTCCATAACACAAAGTCAGGGCTGAATTTAGAGACTATGTGTTGGTCATGCAGCATGATCCCTCCCTTGGCCTGCCTAGTTTACTCAAGAGGAAAGGTAACACTAATAGACACCAATACATCTGGAACAAAACAAACTTCAGAAACTATCGAATCAGCAAGGTAATGCTCTGACTGTCCACACTAGGGTAAGACTTGTAACCTCCCAATTGCACTCCTCCACCCGAATCCGTTGGCACAATGTAGGGTGTCGGGTTTGGTGAGCGCCGCCCAACATTCTGCGCTAACCGAAAGCAGGTAGTACCGTCTACTGTCAAACGGTAGCTCAGTCACATCTGACTAAGATTTGACTTTACATTATCAAGAGAATTGAATCAAAACACCAGAAGTCGAGATCTATGGAGATGCATGAATATTTACATCTTTCGGCAGATTGCATGATTGTTAGTTAGTCGACAGATCATCCTCATTGCACATCGAACCATTCATTCCATATGTGCTCGGATCCCCTCCTCAGTAAATCCCGCAGCGTGTAGTAACTGTCGACACCAGTTCTGTGTTGGTTTATTAATATTCCTTGGCTTCGCGCGTGGTGTTCTTGTTTGGCCACACCTCTTTTAATTTGCTGTTCTCGCAATCTGACCATGGTTGTAGATTCACAGTCATCACTTGGTTCTCGCAAAAGTTTTACTTCTCGTAGCGTATTCAGAATGTCAGCCTGGTCCATGGCTCGTCCGCTTTCCACAGTAGCCTTACCTGCAAGCTTGTCAGCCCGCTAATTTCCTCGTACACCCGCATGCCCTGGCACAAAAATGAAACTAATCTTTGCCAGCCGAGACCACTCCAGAAACAGCAGCCACTCTCTTCGGATCCACCCCATCTCTATCTTCTTGAGCATGCTCATTGAGTCAATAAGGAAACATGCCCTAGTGAATGTCTGTCTCGAGCCATGTTATTGCTTTACTTACTGCTATGACTTCCACAGTCAGGCTACTTGTGGTCAAAGCAAAAGCACCAGAATCTTCCTTCAAATTTCTCCCTCCGGCCTGAGACGTAAAAGCCTATAACCTTCTCACTCGTCGAACGACCGACCCTTATGTGTAAATGCCAGCATCACCCTCCAAAGAATTTTCAGAGATCAAAGCCTGTACTTCCGCCTCCACAGCAGCCGGATTTTCTTGTCTGCATTTTCTGTCTAGTTGGATGCAAACTGAAAAGGACGTACAGAAATATGTTGGCATTTGTACCCACTCCTCGCCAGGTTCTATGTTCTCAAGTGAACACACCTGTTGAAGAATGTCTTCTGCTTGACCCATCC